>ML252879.1:0-16364 GCA_005239495.1 Nicotiana undulata | reverse complement strand
ACATTTTATTTCGTGTTAAATGATTATAAGTTGCTATTGCAAGATATACGTTGGCTGGCCTAGAGGGTTCAACGTTAGGCGCAGTCACGGCCTAAAAGGTGGGAATTTGGGTCGTGACAATAACGACCACACACGAACGATACACATGATCAACAACAACGGCATCCCCCACGGGCGTAGACACATAAACAGGGACACTCAAGGAATCGCGGGGCACAATCAAATACGAAGAAAAATAAGATGACACATAATAGTAAGTAGACCCCAGATAAAACAGAACTGAAGCATCTCGATTGCAAACTGAAATGGCACCTCCACTACTACAAAAAGTCCTTTGGCGGCAATTATTTAGCGGCAATAAGGCAATGGTCGCTAATAAATTCTTTAAGCTTAAATATTAGCGGCATATGACCATTATCCAGTAAAAGATATCCTTTTACCAACAATAAAAAATAATAGCCACTAAAAATTACTAATTAAAATTAATCTTTTATTATTTTAACTTTCCCTCCGCACAAAGAAGAGAAAATCTTTCCCTCCAATTTTTTTGGATACCTTTTATCGTTTCCCTCCCTAATTAGAAAAAAATGAATCGTTTCCTTCCCCAGTTGAATCGACTTCGCTGCCAAAAAGCCATTACTCGCTGATGCATCAACGGCAGTACGGCAATGCCGGTGCGATTTATAGTGAGTCAACGGCAGTGCCCATCTTCTTCCTAGGTAAATTCTCTTCTATTCTATTTTACAATCGATTTACAATAGATCATTTCAAATCAATTCACAGTGCGTCAATGACAGTGTTAGATTCTCTTCTTCCAATCGATTTACAGTAGATTTACAATAAATTAGTTCCTTGCAATCGATTTACAATAGATTTTGTATTGATGTTGGTCGATTGATTTATAGTAAATCGGTTCCTAACTCGTTGTTGCGTCAACAGCTTGCTGTAGTTCCTGTCCATCTTCTTTCCCTATTAACTTCTCTTTTTCCCCTATTAAATCAGTCGCTTGCAATTGATTTACAGTACATTTTGGATTGATGCTCGTCGATTGATTTATAATAGATTATGTGTAATTTAATATGGTAAAAGTCATGTTATATGGTTGTTCTTATCTAGATGTAGAAAATCCCGATTTAGGAAGTTTGTTTCGGCCGCTTATCTTTTATATCTAAATTTCTCCTATGTTATAAACAATTTTTTTGGAAATAAACTCATATAGTTGCCGAGGTTAATGTTCTTGTACATGGGATTCGTGTTCTGTATGAAACAATGTATGTAGCATGGACAAAGATTTTCAGATCCTTTAATAAGTATGGACGCCCTTTGTTACTTTAAGAATGACCTTCAAATGGTATAAAACAGTCCCTCGGCTATTCATATATTAGATTGAACTTTTTTAAGTGCTTAGATAAAGAATATAAATATATAGAGTACCTCTTAGATATCTTTCTGATTGCAAAATATGCATATGAAGCTTAATGTGTAAAACATGTATAAAAACTGGCCTATTATATGGATAGCCACAAAGAGATGTGACCATTTGTTTGCCAAAGTAGTTCTCAGTATTTTTCTGGTCTATATTTCTTGTCCAATGAAATCTGCATTATGTAGGTATTGGCGAAATAAGAATCAAACAGTGTTCTGCTGTAACTATCACTGCCCAGCGCCAAAACACAATGCTCCAATGTCTGCATTGCAATTTTCTTATGTGTTGTGAGCTTTTGTCTTCTCCAGTTGCTTCTGTTATTTCCAATATTCCAAAATTGTTGTGCCCTAGCCTTGCCTGGCTCCCTGTATGTGTTTTTGAAGTCTCCTTGTACATTAAACCAATCCACAAAAGGCGCCACTACTCATCTGAATACTAGCTTCATCTTTGCACCATCTGTGGACATAATTGACCCAGTCCATTTTGAAGATATCTATGAAAATGACCCATTGATGTTCGATGCCTAAACTTAGATGATTCATTTCTTATGCATTTGAGGTGTTAACTTGCATTAGGTAGTCCACTCCAAACACCTCATTTGCTCTTGTTTTAGCTTGCCAAAAGTACTTGTTTAGTATATAAATTCTGGGTAACATAGTACTCATCCTCGCTTCTATGCTTGTGCCTAACTTTAACTTCCTTCATGTGGAATGAGTGCATAGCACTAATACCACCAACTGTAATTCCATCAAAGTATAGGGCATAGACACAGTATGTTTTCCTACAAAAAAGAACACAGTGTTAGGGAAAATCTTCATCACCATGCTATCCTCCATCTGGATTTGAACATGATGATTCATTGAGTAAACACCCTCAGATTCTATCCATGTATGATCAGTTGTTCTGTTGCAATGATTTTGATATAATATTTCATCAATTCCACCAGCATGTATAGTATAAACCATTTTGAACCCTAATTTGATCCACCAAAAGTCATGTCCTGTAGTTCTGTACCAGCTGTGTACATATGCAAATCTGCCTATTTTAAGGGTTGATATATGTGATCCCCAATGTAATTCTACGCTTGATCTTTATTGAAGTATTTCCTGTGATTTTGAGATGTTAAACTCAATTTGATTTTCCACTCCAATCACATCATATACTCTTGTTATAGCTTGCCAAAAGAGGCCGCCTATCACAGTAAATTTGGGCAGCATGGTACTCCTCCTTGTTTCTATGCTTATGCATATCTTTGGCTTCCTTCCAGTGGAGTGAGTGCATAGCACTAATACCATCAGCTGAAAATCTACCAAAGTATAGGGCATTGGTACAGTAACTTGCCCTGCAAAAAAGAAAACATAGTTAGTAAAAAGTGTAATCACCATGTTCTCTTCCTTAAGGATTTGAACATGATGATATTTTGTGTAAACTCCAATTGTCTGCTCCTCTAGCTTTCTCTCTTCCGCATGGATTTGATCATTATAATCGATTATATTACCATATTTCCTCCTGCTCCAGCTGTGTATCAGTTGTAGCTTTCCTTTCTCTCCTTGTGAGTCGAAGTTGTCCGCAAACCTCATTGCTTCTTGAGATGGATGATTTCTTAGCAACTATATTGGGTTTTCATTTATAATTGTGTAATTTTAATATATAAACTAACTTATATTCCATTTAGCTTTAGAATAGTTAAACTGACGCTCAGTGAACGAAAGAGTTATAAACAAATTGGTAAAAATGGAGTATAGAAACAAATTGGTAACAATGGAATATAGAAACAAATTGGTTAATAAATTTATGTTTGATAGTTTTAATTGTTAAAATAATATCTTGGAGCTATAGAATTACCTACTAAAAGGATAGTTATTTTATTTTGAACTACATTTTTGATTAACACCTCCTTTTTGCTAACGAATTTTTAGCTCTTGCAGTAATTATAGAAAAGAAAGGAATATCTTGAATGCCATGGACAATCCTAAAATAAAATATGGATGTATTTTGATAGAGTTAGCGAAGAATATTTGGACGGAATAGAGGATTTTTTAAATCATGCCTTTTTTGAAAAACAAGGTGGAGAAAAAGTTCATGTCCGTGTACGGAGTGTGTGCTTATCCATCAAGTAAATCGGGCTACAACATATGATCATCTTGTAATTAATTTTATTATACCATCAAATGATATTTAATGTAACGACCCGACCGGTCGTTTTGAGAATATAAGCTCTGTTCGGGGGTGTAAGGTCATAAGCAGCCTCACCTTGTGTATATCGACTTGTGTGCGTGGTTAGATTCAGTTACTAGATAATCTGGAGTCGAATTGGGAGAAAATTTTCAGTTTTATAAGCTTTAGTGATGAACGTTGACCGGAGGTTTGAATTTTGTGTAAACGGCATCAGAATGAGTTTTGGTTAATGCCAACAACTTCGTATGATGATATTGGACTTAGGCGCGTGTCCAGAATTGGTTTTGGAAGTCCGTAGAGTGATTTGAGGTATTTTGGCGAAAGTTAGAATCTCGGCGTTTTCGGCCGATAGGTGAAAATTCGATATCGGGCTCGGAATGGATTTCCAAGAGTGGTTGTAGGTGCGTTGTGTCATTTGGGATTTGTCTGCATAATTTCACGTTAATTCGGGTTGAATTGATAGGCTTAGACGCGAGTCTTGATATTTGAAGTTTTGAAAATTCCTAAGCTTGATTTTTGGTTTGATTCATTGTTTTAGTGTTGTTTTATGTGTTTTGAAACCTCGAGCGAGTCCGTGTTAGGTTATGTGACTTGTGTGTGTGGTTGGACGGGGTCCCGGGGGCCTCAGGTGTGTTTCGGATGGGTGTCAGGTCCATTTTCCTTATTTTTGAACAGCTGAAATTTCCTTCTGGTTTCCTTCTATGCGACCGCATAGGAGTAGTCGCGATCGCATAGTGTCTATTTGGGCAGCCCAGTTTTTCTTAATCGCGATCGCATAGTCTACTTCGAGATCGCACAACTTGGAGACTTCACTCTACGCGATTGCATACTCATGTTCGCGCTCACAAAAGTATATTTTCCTCTTCTACGTGATCACATCTTTTCGCGATCGCACAATGCTGATTTAGCAGTGACCATAGACCTCTTCTATGCAATCGCATCAACTCATGCGCGATCGCATAGTACCTTTTTTCCAGCAGCAACTTTTCCTCTCCGCGATCGCATCCTTGTGTCCGCGATCGCGATGCTTTAATACCTGGGCAGAACAGTTTTAAACTCAAAATCGGGGTTTCACCATTTTAAACATATTTTGACTTCTAGAACTCGATTTTGGGCGATTCGTTGAGGGTTTTTCACACAAATCAAATGGGTAAGTGTTCTTTCACTATAATTAATTATATTTCATGAATTAGTTCTTTTTTTATCATTGAATTTGTGTTTTGGGTTGAGGGAATTGTGGGTTTTGAAAGAAAACTTCTAAGAGGAAATTTCATGATTTGAAAGTCCAAATGACATCGCAATTTGATAAATTTAGTATGGGTGAACTCGTATCGAAATGGGTAGCCGGAATTTGTAAAATTTGTCGGGTTCCGAGGTGCGAGTCCGGGGGTCGACTTTTGGGTCAATTCTTATAAATTAGTAAAGATTGAAACATTATTATTCGGAATCATTCCTTATACGTGCTATGTGTGTTTTGAAGTTGTTTTAGTTGATTTTGTGCCGTCCGGAGGTCTTTCCGCCCGAGAAGTTTGATACGTTCAAATTACACCTTAAAATAGTGTAAGGGATCGATGTCAAATATAGTAACCCAACAAGGTTGGGGTCGAATCCCACAGAGAACAGTATGGAGGCGATTAGGAATGCAACAGAGTTATCACTTTATCGCGCAATGCCAAACAAATAAGATTTTGGTTTTGAAAGTTGTTTATAACTAAATGCGAAAATATAAACTAACCTAGAAAGCAAGTAAAATGAACAATGGCAACAAGTATGGAAGCTTCGGGAATTACACTCAAGTAACAATCCGATGTATTTCACGATTTTACAAATATGAGCGAGTTTATGTTAATTAGCCATGGATAATAATTCTTAATTAGCTTTTCCCAAAGACTAACAAGACTTCCTAATTGAATTATTCCTAACCCAATTAAGAGATTAAGCACTTCCAGATTTGGCTACAAGTAGTTCAATCCTATCCCTAGGTAGAATCTATAAAATGAGGGTTAAAGCCTCAAGTTATTGTTAATTAATCTTTCCTAACCCCAAATTATCTTTTCCAAAATTAATTCGGAGTTAATGGGCGAGTCATAGGGTTAGCTAATCCCTTTGGAAACATTAAAGAACAAGAATAATTAAAGAAACAATAGCTCAATTCATAAATATAATAAAATCATTCAATACATAAGCACAACAGGGTATTTAATCCACACTTTAAATGTAAATTTCCATAAACAAGATTCAAGTATTGGAAACAAATACTACACACTTAAATATTCAATACAAAACAAGGAAATGAAGAGACAAACATAAATGGGTAAGAAAACCTTAACCACAAGAGTGAAATCTTCACAACCCAAGTGTGTGTGCAAACCCTAGTTTCAAGACTTTCTCTTCTCTCCCAAAAATATATTTACAAAGCCAAAAGATATGCCAAAAGATGCAGAAAAATGTCTGCTAGGTCGAGTATATGTGAGTTGGGAATGAAAAATGTCATTTTACATATTTGTCCAGACTTGATGCTCGTTGACCGCACCTGCGGAAGAATCATCGCAGGTGCGGTTCTGCAGAGGCGGAATTCCACTCGCAGGTGCGAGTCTTGGTGTCTTGAGCCATTTCCGCAGATGCGGACCAAAGGTCGCACCTGCGGTTCCGCAGGTGCGTGGATGACATCGCAGGTGGGGTTTCTATCCAGACTAGATCTTCTTCGCAGGTGCGGTTCATCCTCCGCAGGTGCGAGGTCGCACCAGCAGCCTAGAGTCCGCAGGTGCGGAATCACTGGAAGTTTTCTGCAATTTTCACCACTTTTTTCTCAACTTCACTCCAATTCAACACCAACCACTTCATGGCATCATTTCTCTGAAATTCGAGCAATTACACACTATAAACGACCTCAAGTTATCTTTGAAGGATTCAAAATCTAACGAAAAGAGGCTGAAATGAGTGGTAAAATCACCACTCATCAACACCCCCAACTTAGAGCTTTTGCTTGTCCTCAAGCAAATCAAAACTAATCACTCAATGAGGTTTTATCATTTCAAGCACAAGTTGCATTGCTATAATTTACAAGTCACATTCTCCAACCAAGCATTATACTTATGTATTTGGTTGGTACTAATAATTAGGCTCAAGTATGCATCTTACCCGAATAACTCCCTCATTTAAAAATAACTTCAAGAAGTGCAAGGGAGTTTCAAAAATAATCAAGTGACAAGACTAAGCCTCAAGAAGTGACTCAACAACACTAGTCTACTACAAATGCTCAACTCGTTCATTTTTGAATATATCAATTTCATCGTTCAATCTTAATTCATGTGCCCTCACAAGAAAGAAAGAAAGTCCCAACTCACAATATTTACAATGACAACAACAAGGGACATATTTACAAAGACACTCACACTCACAAAGACTTTCAAGTGTTACAACCAATCATACCATAGGCTTGCACTTATTTTAATTCATCGCATATTCAAGAACATTCGGTTGGAGATCCCCTAAGGGCTTTTTAAGCTTGTAATGTAGGTTTAGGGAAGTGTAGGATACACATTTGGGAAAGTGACTACACCCTCCTTGATCACTACTCACATTTTCCTTTCTTGCTACACTTTGTTTCTTTTTCACACAACATAGCCTCCTTTGCATTCATTTACCAACATAGAACTACTTGAAATACCTCACTAAATCTCTTCAAAGCTCCCATATTTACATACATATCTCTTTTTCTTATCTTTTGGAGCTTGAATTATTTTCAAATGAATCTTTTGAGGTATATATTCTACACTCAATGTACAACCTTACCAATCTCCACTTTGACACCAAACCCCCAACTTAGGCTTTTTGCCTCATTCTCAAAATTCAAGGAGGGACGGGTTCAAAAGAGGGAATTATTTTGCAAAAGGGAAAGGTTTGTAATGAGGTGACCAAAGAAAAGGTCCAGGGCTCAAATGGGGTAACTAGTGATAATATCTATACAACGGTGGCTCGAAAGGCTAATGGGGTTTCCAAATAACACAAAGAATGACTAAGGTCATTTCTCCAACCAACCATAATTATCATTAGCATTGAAAGACTAACCGGGCAAGTTCTAGATGATGGAAGTAAGCACAAGATTTATTTATACAAACACTAACACACACGGCACATGAATTCATTAAGATGGATCAATTTCATTTTTCTAATAGGAGTTTAGAGCAATATTTTCAAACTAGTGGGCAAAGAGTCACTAAAAGAGCCAAAAATTTATCACAAGAATTATCCTTCACCATGCAACTTACTTGTTTTCATTCAAAACTAAAATTCGGAGGGGTATTCTTAGTTCACATTTTACATACAAGAGACTAATTTCTTTAGTACCAAATAATCCAAAAGTCTCTTCCTAACAAAGCAAGACTAATTCCCTTAAGAAAGTTGTCATACCATCTATCATAGGGAAAGGTCACCCAGTTCACTTCAAAAATGTTCCTTGGGAAAGAACTGTAGCATGAAGAAAACCCAATGAGGTATTATTAAGAAGGTAAAAATTAAAGAACAAAGCTACTAGTGAAAAGCAAAAAACTAAAAAAAGAAGCAAACAACTAAAGAAAATAAAGGATACAAGAAAAATAAAAATAAACCAATCACACCAAAGTATCCATACATCCACAATAAGACCGGCAAGGGCACAAAGACAATATCATATAAAAAGTCATACATAGATACAATGTGCAACAACCACCCCCAACTAAAAATATTGCAGTGTCCCCACTGCATAACATCAAAATAAAAGAGCATAGTTTGAGGGTCTCCCTGAGGTCTGCATCAGACTAGCAGACAGGAGGAGAATGGGCTGGTCAATGCTGCTGAGAACTCTCGTCATCATCATCATCATAATCGTCATCATCTGCACCCTCACGATCAGTCATGAACGAGTAATCCTCGCTATCATCAGCATCTGCAACTGGCAGCTTCTTTCTTGGCTTGCCCCACCTGAAGATTGCCTTGACGCCTCTCCATACCTTGACCATGAGCTTACCTTTCTTTTTATTTTTCTCCTTTTCTTTGTCAAATGACTCCTTTAGGTCAACATGAGCCTTGGCCAGGCTGGTGTAGGCGGTGTCAAGCTGTGTAAGAGATGCTGACATCCTGTCCTGAGTATTAAAATAATGCTGCATCTCAGCCCTGGAGTAGTACTCAGGTGGAGGGTGAGGCTGGGAGGTGGAAGGTCCAGTGGGGAACTTGGACACTAGGTCCCGCAGGATAGCAAATTGGGAGTTCATCTCCCCGAAATGACTCTCTGCTACAACAAGCTGTTAGGAGGATCCAGCTCCGGTAGTGGTGGTGGTGGTGGTCTTCCTCTTCTTGCTCTTCACTGCTCCACCCTCCCCCTTGACTCTCAGCGGGTGGAAAGGTTTGTCAGCAGGCACCCAATGATCAGTGGGGCGCTCCTCGACCTGTTCCCGCTTGCACAACTCAGTAATCAAAGATGGAAACAATAACCCTGGCCCATTGTCAAGAAAATATTGCCGCATCTCGCTCAGAATGTAATGGCCCGGGTTCACTGGAATGCCATCAATCAGGCAAGCAATGATCAGGGCTCTAGTGTACGAAACATCTGAGACATTCCCACTAGGGGACACCCTGCTGCTCAGTATATATAGCCATATCTTAGCTTCGGCTGTGAAGTCAGCTGACTTCAAGCCTTTCCTCTTGTTAGCCCACTTTGATCGGACACTCTCAGGGTACAATTTGGACACAAGCCATGCTGAATTTTCGCAGTGGTCCTTCTCTAGTACTGGCTCTATTGGGTGGCTTGGAATCCCAAGTGCAGCATTGATCTCTTCTGCCCCGAACCTCACTATTTTCCCTTTGATGATGAGGTGAGGAGAGTCGAAGTTTGTACGCTTGAGATTTGCGTAAAACTTGAGAACCCATGTCTCATTTGCCTTGCACGGAGTGGGAATGAAGCACGACCACCCAGAGGATACCAACCGATAACATAAATCTGGGAGTTTTTCGCCCAATTTGTCCTCCTCAATCCCTCTCTCAAGCACCAATTTCTTCGTGAGGAGGTTGTCATAGTACCGGCGTTGACAGTCAACCGACATGAACCGGTAATTATCATAATGTTCCCCAACTTCCTCCTCAATTTCAGAACTGTGTGGACCATTTTGGTGTGCCTGCGGGTCCATTTTTAGTCAATGTACATACAAAAAATCAAAACGAAGTTAGTCAAGCAGTGGAACCTTGTTAAGCAGGTTAAAACACTGCAATTAAGCCAAAGAACCAAGTTGAACAGACCCGGGAAGGGCCAATTGCAAGTACACTATTTTTGGCAGAACTGGGCAGTTTCCGCACCTGCGGAACTTTAACCGCAGGTGCAGTTGCACACCTGCATTCCATGGGGCTCACCTGCGGAAGAAGTTCGCACTTGCGGCGCAGGGCACGCAGGTGCGAAGCCGCACCTGCGAAAATATTATCGCACCTGCGGTTCTTCGTCCAAAATTCAACTGCCCAGAAATTTCTTTATATTTTTTACTTGGGCTTGGTTTTTGGCTACTAATTTGTACTCAAAACTTCCAGATTAGTGCACAAAACTTTGTCCTAACTTCATTAACACTAGGATTAAAGAACTTGGCACTCAATTTTCACTTATACAATTAGCCGAACACCTTGTGAGCACCTAACATTTACTCTCTCCTCACATGAATTGGGTGCTCACAATAACCCCACAATTTGTTGCTTCATTTAGAACGACACGCAATCTCTACTCTTAACCAAATCCTCACCCTAATTCTACCCTAAATTAGAAGGGAAACAAAATGCAATACAATAAAACACAAATAAATAAATAAATAAAAACTGTAGAGTGAACTTAACATAGAAAACCGGGAAGTGTGGCCTGATGAAAACACATGAAAAAGAAGGATAAAGAAGAAAAAGGGAGTGAGGGGTAGAGATTACCTGGGTCTCTTGTGATCTTGTGCGTGAGAGATGAGAGATGTGAGGATTTTTATTGTTCTTTGAATTTTAGGGCGTAGAAGACTGACATGGGGAGTTAGAATTAGGAATTTAGCTGGGCGATTTTTGCACCTGCGGGGATTTATCCGCACGTGCGAGGGTGAAACCGCCCCTGCGGGTCAAAGTCCGCTTCTGCGAAGCCGCACCTGCGGAAGCTTGACCGCAGGTGCAGAATCCCTAGGTTCAGCATCAAAATTTATGTGAACTTTTGTGATCGCATTTTTGCCCGCAAATCCAACTCTACGATAGCATTTTTGACATGGGGCATCGCAGAGTTGAGCAGACTGTTTGCCCAACAAAAGATTTTCTCCTCCTGCACTGTTTTCGTCCACTCGGTCTCCCCGACCTGCTCAAATCAACTCCAAAAATTCTGAAACTTGGCAGAGTGGCTAGAAAAAATATAATAAGCTATTCTAAAAAAGAAAATTTCATAAATAACCAAAACTGTTCTTGAAAAACGATGGGTTTCCTCCCACCAAGCGTCGTATTTAACGTCGTGGCATGACGAAAATCACTTTACCACTTTTCTCGCCACTTGGATGATATGAATTGGGCACCTAGCTTGGAATCAAGCTTGTGACCACGGGCGGTGGGGGGTGGTAAGTAGATGATCGAGCCAAGCCTCAATTTCTTAATTTTTCACTTCTTGGCTCTCATGTGAGGAATGTCATTTTGTTTTCTTGTTTCCCCAAATTGCAAGATGTATGGTATGAAATTGTCCTCCTCGCAATACTCCGTTTATTCGTGTAGTTCAACTTCCGTTTTACCACACAATTCCAATGTTGAAAAATGCTTGGAATGTGCCTTCAAACCTCTAACTTGCAAATTTTTCCGGATTTTGACATCCTCATTTTCCCCAGAATAGAGTCAATTTCAACCAAATTTTCAATCACTCGGGTTGACTCTAATTCCATATTTTTGTTGGCATCACTAACACTCATGGAGTCGGTTGGAGGATGTTCAAGTCTTGATTCCTCGATTTCAAGAATGGTCTCCGACATGAGCATCATCTTCTCATTTTTAGCATTTGAGAGTTCTTCTTGGTTTTGTGCAAGTGTCACGCCATATTGGAGACTATTCTCCAAAAGCTCCTCCAAGGAATTTTGCTCATTATGTCCTCCCTCAAGTAAACACTTCAACATGAGCTTGAACTCTCCATTTCGACCATGCTCAATTTCCTCCACTTCTTCACCCCTAAAGTTTCCATCACAAAAAGTAGATTCATCATAGTGGGGGCTTGGGGAAGGGACAGACAAGTATACACAATCATACCAATAACCATTTTGGCAACCACACCAATCACAAATACTCCACTCATAGGTTTGAGATTGTGCGCACAATCCATCCCCGGGAGAATTTAAACAATTTTGCCACGAGTGTGGTCCTCCACAATAAGGACAAGGGTCATCAAAGTGTGAACAACTACCATCCGATCAATTTTCATTATAAGATGCCATTTTTTTATATCAAAAATTAAGGAAATAAACAAGAAAAATAAATACACAAATATTCAAAAGTTTGGATCAAAGCACTTAAGCTTACTTCTCAAACAACCTAAATTACGCCAATTGTTCCCCGGCAACGGCGCCAAAATTTGATACTCTCAAATTACACCTTAAAATTGCGTAAGCGATCGATGTCAAATATAGTAACCCAACAAGGTTGGGGTCGAATCCCACAGAGAACATTATGGAGGCGATTAGGAATGCAAGAAAGTTATCACTTTATCGCGCAATGCCAAACAAATAAGATTTTGGTTTTGAAAGTTGTTTATAACTAAATGCAAAAATATAAACTAACCTAGAAAGCAAGTAAAATGAACAATGGTAACAAGTATGGAAGCTTCGGGAATTACACTCAAGTAACGATCCGATGTATTTCACGATTTTACCAATATGAGCGAGTTTATGTTAATTAGCCATGGATAATAATTCTTAATTAGCATTTCCCAAAGACTAACGAGACTTCCTAATTAAATTATTCCTAACCCAATTAAGAGATTAAGCACTTCCGGATTTGGCTACAAGTAGTTCAATCCTATCCCTAGGTAGAATCTATAAAATGAGGGTTAAAGCCTCAAGTTCTTGTTAATTAATCTTTCCCAACCCCAAATTATCTTTTCCAAAATTAATTCGGAGTTAATGGGCGAGTCCTAGGGTTAGCTAATCCCTTTGGAAACATTAAAGAACAAGAATAATTAAAGAAATAATAACTCACTTCATAAATATAATAAAATCATTCAATACATAAGCACAACAGGGTATTTAATCCACACTTTAAATATGTAAATTTCCATAAACAAGATTCAAGTATTGGAAATAAATACTACAAACTTAAATATTCAATACAAAATAAGGAAATGAAGAAACAAACATAAATGGGTAAGAAAACCTTAACCACAAGAGTGAAATCTTCACAACCCAAGTGTGTGTGAAAACCCTAGCTTCAAGACTTGTTCTTCTCTCCCAAAAATATATTTACCAAGCCAAAAGATATGCCAAAAGATGCAGAAAAATGTCTGCTAGGTCGAGTATATGTGAGTTGGGAATGAAAAATGTGATTTGACATCTTTGTCCAGACCTGATGCCCGTTGACCACACCTGCGGAAGAATCATCGCAGGTGCATTTCCGCATGGGCGGAATTCCACTCGCAGGTGCGAGTCTTTGTGTCTTGGGCCATTTTCGCAGATGCGGACCAAAGGTCACACCTGCGGTTCCGCATGTGCGTGGATGACATCACAGGTGCGGTTTCTATCCAGACTAGCTCTTCTTCGCAGGTGCGGTTCATCCTCCGCAGGTGCAAGGTCGCACCAGCGGCCCAGAGTCCGCAGGTGCGGAATCACTGGAAGCTTTCTGCAATTTTCACCACTTTTTGCTCAACTTCACTCCAATTCAACACCAACCACTTCATGGCATCATTTCCCTGAAATTCGAGCAATGACACGCTATAAACGACCTCAAGTTATCTTTGAAGGATGCAAAATCTAACGAAAAGAGGCTGAAATGAGTGGTAATTTCACCACTCATCAAAGTTAAATTTTGAGTATCCGATTGTCGTCTTTGAGGTAAGTATCTTGCCTAACGTTGTGCGGGGGAACTACCCCCCAGGATTGAGTCTTCTTTGTTGATTGTAGTCCGTGTATGCGAGGTGACGAGTGCGCACTCAGACTTATTTGCTAATATATTGCCCTTTTAGGATTCGTAGGTCCTTATGCTACATGTGAATGAGTTGTCATTGTTACATTTGAATCCTTGGTGGTTAATTTCATCCCCTTCCTGCTTACATTGGAATTACTTGCTTTTGGATTCCTTTCGTTGGCTATTAGATCTTACATGACTTAACTGAGTATTTTACCTTCTTTATCAGTATGCAATCTTTTCTTCATAAACTGCCTAATTGACTAGGATTAGTATTACTTGCCCTATAATTGTTTAGCAGTAATTGGAATATCTATACGTTGGTGTCAAGCATGCCCGTGAGTTGTATATCGTGATTTCTTGATTCTTCCTTAAGTGCTACTTAGGTTTAGTTAGATGATTTCCCATGTTAATGGTATATTCCTTGGTGTTGCCTTACACTGAGCATGGTTCAAGCTGAGTTTATTCTCTGAAGCTAATTGTCTAAGTGAGATTTGTTATAGCTGATTCCCTTGCCGGGATGATTTAGTTTCTTTGGTTGTGAACTTGAATATATAGAATCGTTGCTAGGTTTGCCTTGTTTTCCCCTCGTTATGCTGTTCTCTTTGTGCTTGGAATTCCTTTCAGTGGCTACATCTTATGAGTGAGTTTTTGCCATTCTTGTTATTCAAGTCTTTGTATTGATTTGCTCATCGCACATTGCATTCTGTCTTTGTTGCTTTTGCGCCTGTTGTGGCAATGTATGTTATTTTTGTCGCATTCTGGTTGTTCTCTTCAGTGGTTGCATTGCATATTTAAATTGGGACTACGGACGAGATTCCGAGAGCTTTCCCCATGTACTGCATTGCATATTTAAATTGGGACTACGGACGAGATTCCGGGAGCTTTCCCCCTGTACTGCATCGCATATTTAAATTGGAACTACAGACGAGATTCCAGGAGCTTTCCCCCTGTACTGCATTGCATGACAAATTCTGAGTTACAGACTGAGTTCCGGTGGTTTTATCATTGAGGAGATTTGGATCGAAAGATATACACATATATATACATATATATATATATATATATATATATATATATATATATATATATATATATATATTGAAATATATAGCTGAAAAGCAATTCTCTCCAGGAAAAGTTATGTCTGAAGGACTTCTATTTCAAAAGTACATTTGAAAAGTATTTGTCTTGCAGATAAATGATATTTGAAAGAGCAGTATTTGGGAAAGTATATTTGAACACCACGTATTTTGAAGGGACTATGCTTTAAATATGCCTCTTTATAAAAATATATATAAATATACATTCAGAGAAAGTATGTTTCAAAGAAGAAATTTCTCTATTCCGAAAAGATTATATCTTTAAAGATTTCGAAATAAACTCATGACTTAAAGGTTTTCACTCGAAGGTTTGACCAGCTTTATGGGGTTTATTGGCTAAGGCCTGATGTGAATAAATTGATGCAATGCTGAGTTGCTCGTGTTTTATTGGGTTGTGATTCCCGCCATTTGGCTTGCATTCTTTCAATTCTCTTTGCGTATTTCTATTATGCTGTCCCTTGATCGTAATTGTTGAGTTTTCTTCCGTATTACTCTATCGTACCGTTAATTATATCGGAAAATCTTTAGATTCATATCATGTTTCGATCATTCTTATATTTATGCCTTTTACTTGATAGACCATAGGTGTCCTGACTAGTCCTCGTCACTACTCCACCAAGGTTAGTCTTGATACTTACTGGACGCCGTTGTGGTGTGCTCATACTACACTTCTGCGCATTTTTGTGTGCAGATCCAGGTATCTATTGTTAGTAGCTGTGCGGGTTCATTGCCGAGGAGATTCAAGGTAAACCTATTGCTGCGTTCGCAGGCTTCAGAGTCACCTTCCTGTTTATTTCAATTGTACTTACTTATTTCTAGACAGTTGTATTTAGATTCGGTAGAAAGATTTCGTAGAGCTTATGACTTGTATCTACCGGGTTTTGGGGAAAATGTAAACTCAGTCAAGATTTCTATTATCGAGATTGGTAAAGTTCTTTTATTATTTTATTGTGGTTAAATGTTAGGCTTACCTAGTGTCACGACCCGAAATCCCACCTTCGGGCCTAACGTTGAACCCGCTAGACAAGCCANGTAGAAGGTGACGCCAAGTCCCACGAACGTCTGCGGGTCTACCTCGATGTCTCCTGTATGAACTGATGAGATGCTCTGATCGTTAGTGATCACCAGGTCCAGCTGCGTAGTCTGCACAACATAAAGAAGTGCAGGTGTAGCATCAGTACAACCGCCCCCATGTAATGAGTAAGTGCCCAGCCTAACCTCGGCGAAGTAGTGACGAGGCTAGGATCGACAACAATATATGTACCTGTGCAATTCTATATAATAACAGGAGACTATCGACGGAAATAAGCAATTAAGACAGATACGGGGAGAACATGCTGGGGGTAAAAGGGGCAACAAAATGCTAGTACGGTAGAACAGGGTAATAACTAAAATGTAAAGATAAAGGGAGGAATTTAACTTCTCAAAATAGATAATGAACAACAAAAGGCACGACATGTCCCTTCGTGCATAACCTCACAATCACTCGGCACGGAATGTCCCCTCGTGCATATATAACAACACTC
>MDKH01018606.1:0-18906 GCA_005239495.1 Nicotiana undulata | reverse complement strand
AATAAAAATCTAAGAATATGAAGGGAAATGCATGCTACTAAGCCTATCAGTGAACACTATAAATTACCTACTAACCTTCTACCTTAATCCTTGCCCTCCACACCCTCCTATCATGTGTCATTATAAGAAACTTACTGTAAAATAAAGTAAACCAATATAGTTCGCACTTTGGCCCTCGAGCTAGATCACCCTTGAACCAACTAAGTCTGTTATTGAGAAGTATGAACTGAACAACAGAGTAAGAATACTTAAGAGAGAAAATGTTATATATTACTTTGTTATGCGTGAATATGATCGTTACAAAATGATTGGAACCCACTATATAGGTTTTAATAAAGATTATGTAAAAATCTTAACTAAAATTGGTAAGGTCAAATAAGAATGTAGACGACGCCACTCCTTTCTTTTTCCAATTAGGACCACAAAATCTAGGATAGATATCTTTGGAGGCCCCAGACTTTGTTATCACTTTCCACAAATCAATTCTTGCGGGTTACGAAGCATGACTATACAGTTCACATTAATTTGATATATCTTGTATTCTCCTATTCTCCTAGAAGGCCAAAATGTTAATTCGAACAAAAAATTATGGGAGAACAATCCTAAAATGATATAAAATAAACTAGACGATTTCGTTTAATTGCAGAAACCTTAATGAAAAGAGTTGTTTTCATATTCAATAAATTTTATTTTCTCTCGGCGATACACTTTATTTTATTTGCCTAAAAAAAATAACAGGTTTATATATTAGAAAATAATTTTTAACTTTAAAGGACAATTAATTCTTAATAACAAAGATTTTACAACCACAAGAATGCGTATATATCATTATGTTTTAAACCACAAGTTTCAATATAACTTTTTAAAGCTTTTTGTTCTGTCAAACACGAAGTAAGTATTATATAAACACTTGTGAATTTCCTCCGACACTATCATTTTATTTAATTTTTCTTGCGACATGATGTCTTCGTCAGTTTGTGTATACCTCAATTGTTTCGCCGGATACGGAGAGGCGAATGCAAGGTATCGGTACCGATTGCTTCATCCCACAAATACAAGTGCCAATTAACTTTTGTCCATCAAAACCTAACAAAAATGAGAAAAAGTCCCCTAAATTTCTTACCTCAGCTGGAATATATTTGAACCTGTTTAAATTATAATTGTAGCACAAGTCTTTACAGAAAGATGAGACGGCTAATCATGCCAAGTTTAGAAAGTAAAACGCGTCGTTTTCTTAACTCTCATCCGCGTTTAGTTTAACTCATCAACAGCTCAACACATTCCCTTTTAAGTTCGTAATTTCCTTTTTAAGCACACCTTAACTTATTTTGGCGCTCTCTCTATATATATATATAGGCCAACGTACAACAAGAGAAGAGACTACAAAATTAATGGCGTACTACATTGAAGAAGAGATCTGGAAATGTCCGAAACACCCTTCAAAGAAACGTAGACCCGGCGTATGTTCAATTTGCCTCCGCAATCGACTTTCCAAACTTTGCCCTCACTGCGCTAACGTGCGTCCTTGTTCTTGCTTAATTGGCGCCGGCGCCGGAGGATGCGACAGCGAGCCGGCGTTCTGTAGATCAAAATCCGTCGGAATTCCGTTGATTAAATCGCGAGATATCAACTCCAGCAACCGAAGACACCTGCCGGTGAATGAGAAGCGTAATAAAACGGCATCGTTTTGGTGGATTTTTAAGTCCAGCAAGAGAATTGCAGAAGCGGAGGGGAAAGTGAACGGATTAGAATTGAAAGAGACAAGCACTGCTGAAAATAAGTACTACTACAATACTACGAGGATTAAGGAATTATCGAGGATGATGATGGTGAGATCCAGATCGGCGAATGTAGATATGACGTCAGTCTCCGGCGGAAGTGATGTCATGTCGCCGGGGAAATTGAAACGGCATTTGTTAAGTCCGATGAAGGTTTTCCGGCAATCTAGAGCTTTAAAATTGGTTTAAATGCAAGGACTATTGGAGTCAAAATTTTCAAGTAAACATGTAAAAGAAGCAAAGGAGAATCAAAATATGGTATATATACAGAATTTTATTTTATTTACAATTCTGGATATTATATATTTTTTCAGTGAAGTATTTTAGTGAAATTCTTTATACATAAAGTGTTTATTGCCAAATTTATTGAGTTCCAATGAACTTATTTATACAGGTTTTAGGTGTTTACCATTATGAAATATAATGTGCATACAATTCAATATGATAATTGATGTACATAATTGCATGAATTTATATATCATAGTAAATGCTGATTAATCTGACTTTTATGATCTTATTTAAGCAGTAGGGATCATAATTTTCTTAAAAGAAAACATTGGGAGAAAGCAAATAGAACTAAGCAATTTATAAATGGTATTATGCTCGAGTACTTTTTCGGTTTTTGAACATTATTTTCGTTCAGATTTATCTTTACATGAAAAAATAGCTAAATTTCGATTATTTTTGAAACTGTGACTATTTTTGAATTATCACTTATAAATCTGATTTTATTTTAATTTCTCCGCCTAAAACGTTATACCTAAATAAGAATGTAGATGGGTTATGTTTAAAATAAGATGACTTTTCTTTTTTCTTTTTCCACCCGGTGTTCTATCTGTAAAGGAGTTCCGATTAGTTCGATTTGTGTCACGTAAGATTTATTAAAGAAAAAAATATTCCGTACCAAAAAGTTTTATATCCCTAGACTCGAAATTGAAACTTCCGGTTAAAAGGTAAACAAATCATATTTATTCTAGTAAGATGATTTTTCTCATTGGTGCACAAGTTGGTACTACTATATCAGAAATGTAAGATACTGATTCTTGAGAACTAGATAATGATCAAATTTGTGATGACTTGATGTACATAATATTGGTATTTAGCTAATATAGACTTATGATTGAGACCACCTTTTGGAGGTGTACTAACATTAATTAATTGATAATAACTTGAGAGAGAAAGCAAATCAAATCCAGTCATAGCACATGCAAGGTGTTGTCTCTTTTCAATGCAGAAATCTGCACATATCAGTTCATATATTAGGTATTACGTGACAAGTAAGGCTTGCTCAATTGGTAAAAACACCTCCATTTAAATACGAGTGACGCTGAAAGAGAAGTATGAAAATACTATTTATCCTCCTAATTTTGGAGGAGGTTATAAAAAAAAGGTATTATATCGTGTTCCCTATTACGATCCTATTTAATAAAGGGTGTGGTAAGATATGAGATTCCTTCTACCTTAATAAGAGTTTTTGGGTTTGACCTTTAAAATTAGAGAGGTTCTTTATGAATCAGAGGCGAATCCAAAAATTAAACTTTTAGAGATGATAGTGACCTTAATTGCTAGTAATTTTATAATTTTGTGGATTTTTTTAACATGCACAACTTCTTAATCAAAGCTACTAAATTTGGTCAAACCCATATATTACACTCTACATCTATCCCTAGTAGGGAGCACTTTCTCTTTTAATAGGCCCTGCATCGATTTTGATTAGCTCGACGATGAATTTTGAATATGGGATTATTAAAAGAATTTGCGGTTCTGTCCTGGCTTTGTTCTAAGCCTAATAGCCCGTTGGCCAATCTGCAGAAATCAACTAATTTTGAGAAGTGCTTTTAGAATTTAGAATTTATACTTAACACGATTTCTAACATGGTCACATTTACCACATAATAGAAGTGCAATATCAATCCGTAAAAGCTATTAAACGGTGCCATGGGATGAGCCAGGCCAAAATTTACTCGGTACACGCCCGTCACTTGGCATGTGCGTCACCTCAAATATCGTATAGTTCGTGGTTTCGAACCCTCAGAACCAAGTTTGTACACGTTACTTACCTCAAAACCGACTAAAATCCTAGCCCACGGTGCCTTTGCCTCTAGACCCGGACTCCGAGTGCTCCAAATCTACCAAAAATCATATTCATATCATTATTATATGCCAAGGAACGAAGCCTATTCGAAAACTATCAAAATTACCCAAAAATGCCGAAATTGGCCAAATTCGACCCCCGGGACCACGTCTCGGAATCCGACAAAATTTATATCTCAAGAATCCCCATCCTCCCATGAGTCTATTCATACCAAGAACATCAAAACCGGACCTCAAATGGCCCCTCAAATCCCCATTTCAAGGTCTCTAATTACAAGCTCCAATTATCCAATTTTTGTACTAATTTCCCACAAATTTCACCACTAATCAGTCCATAAATCACACATAAACGAGTTTTAAGTCCAAAAATCTTACCTCCACGAAGAACTCTCGATTTCCCTCTTCAAAAACCCTTAAAAGCTTCAAACACGTGCAACAATAGAGGAAAAATGACCAAAATCCTCTAAGGGTCCTATTTATATGTTCTGCCCAGGGATTTCCGCACGTGCGGACCCGCACCTTCGTTCCCTGGTGCGCACCTGCGAGAATCACTTAAATGCCAATTTTCCGCACCTGCGATACAAATTCCGCACCTGCAACTCCGCAGGTGGGGCCCCAGCTACGCATATGCGGTCTTCCTCCTGTCCACCCAAAATCCGCATTTGCGGTCTCTTGTCCGCTTCTGCGGGCCGCACCCGCGGTCCCCTATCTGCAGGTGCGGTTACACCAGCACCAGCAGCATCAACTGCTATTTTCCAACTTAAAATCCCTCGATGGCTATCCGAAATCATCCTGAGCCCCTCAGGACCCAACCAAAAATACCAACAAGTCATAAATGATCACCCGGACTTAGTCGCACTCTTGAAACACCCAAAATCACATCCAAACACTAAATTCACCTCGGATTCAAGCCTATGAACTTAGAAATTTTCAAATTTCTCCAAAGATGCCGAAACCATCCAAAACACGTCCGATTGACCTAAAAATTTGCACACACATCCAAAATGACACTACGAACCTTCTCCAACTTCCAGAATTCCATTCCGACCCCGATAGCTAATTTTCCACTGCCGACCAGATATCGCCAAAAACTCAATTTCACCAATTCAAGCCTAATTCTACCTCGGACCTCAAACCACATCCTGAACACACTCATAAGTCCCAAATCACCTACGAAGGTATATGATCCATAAAATCTACGTTCTGAGGTCGTTTACCAATAAGTCAACTCCCAGTTGCCTTTACCAACTATTAAGCCAATTTAAGAGACTAAGTGTCTCAGTTCTCACCACGACCACTCCGAACCCGAACCAACCGACCCAACACATCATAAATAGGTTAAATAACATATGATAAAGCTGAAACAGAGAAAATGGGACTATACTCACGGAGCGACCAGTCGGGTCATTACATTCTCCTCCACTTAAACATATGTTCGTTCTCGAACGTGCCCAGAGTTGTTCCAAAACCACCAAAATTGTCGTGTAACCTATCATGCACATACCCGGGGGTGATCCCACATCACTCTATCCCATATAGGTCCAATAGCACAACACCGTTGAAATTTCGAAATCCAACCTGACCCATAAACCTTATAACCAATTTTCCCACTTCTGAAATAATTTACAAGATCAAAATTCCGCAACTATAAACTGAATAAGTCTGAACACACTGTATCAAGCCATATTCTCAACCCAAGATGTAATCACATAATATACCGTATAATAACAGTTATCAGTCTAGTATTCAGATGGCCCCGTATGAAGCTTTATACGGTAGGAGGTGTAGATCTCCGGTTGGTTGGTTCGAGTTTGGTGAGGCTAAGTTATTGGGCACAGATTTGATTCAGGTTGCGTTGGAGAAGGTGAAGTTGATTCAGGAGCGACTTCGCACAGCGCAGTCTAGGCAGAAAAGTTATGCGGACCGCAAGGTCTGGGATGTGTCATTTATGGAAGGTGATAAGGTAATGTTGAAGGTATCACCCATGAAGGGTGTTATGAGGTTCGGAAAGAGAGGAAAACTGAGTCCACAATTTATTGGTCCTTTTGAGGTGCTTCAGAAGGTTGGAGAGGTGGCTTATAGACTTGATTTACCACCAGCTTGTCGAGTGTTCATCCAGTATTTCATGTGTCAATGCTCCAGAAATATGTTGGTGACCCGTCTCATATGTTATATTTCAGCATAGTTCAACTCGAGGGTGATATGTCATATGAGGTGGAGCCAGTAGCAATTTTGGCTCGTGAGGTCAGAAGGTTGAGATCTAAGGAGATAGCATCAGTAAAGGTGCAGTGGAGAGGTCAGCCAGTGGAGGAGGCTACTTGGGAGACCGAGCGGGAGATGCAGAGCAAATATCCTCACTTGTTTGAGACTCCAGGTATGTTTCTAGACTCGTTCGAGGACGAACGTTTGTTTAAGAGGGGGAGAATGTAACGACTCTGTCTGTCGTTACGTGGAACCTGCATTATAATTACTGTTATTGACTTGTTATAGGTTGGTTATACTGTTATTGATGTTTTAGAGTTAGTAGGCTTGAAATCGGAATGGTTGTAGTGAGAATTTAGCCACTTAGTCTTTAAAAAAAAAGTCTTAAAGTTGGAAAAGTCAACTGAGAGTTGACTTATTGGTAAACGACCTCGGAATGCGGATTTTATGGCTCGGATAGATTCTTTAGGTAATTTGGGACTTAGGAGTGTGTTCAAAATAATTTTGTGGTGCCCGATATAGAATTAGGCTTGAACTGGCGAAAGTTAGTTTTTGGTGATTTTCGGTTGGAAGTGAAAATAGGCTATCGGGGTCGAAATGGAACTCCGACAGTTGGAACAGGTTCGTAATGTCATTTTGGATATGTCTGCAAAATTTCAGTTCAATCGGAGTTGTATTGGATAGTTTCGGCATCATTGGTGGATTTTAGAAATTTCAAAGTTCTTAGGCTTGAATCCGATGGAATTTTGGTATTTTGATGTTAATTTTAGTGTTTTGAGAGTGCAACTAAGTTTGAATGATCATATTTGATGTGTTGGTATAGTTGGTTGGGGTCCCGAGGGGCTCGGGATTGATTTTGGGTGATTAACGGACTCAGTTGGACTTAAAGAGAATGATGTTTTGCTGGGTTTTTTGCACATGTATTTTACCCTATGCGTTCGCGGATGGTGCTCTGCGTTCGCATAGGGGAATTTCGGGAGCAGGGATTTTTGTACTATGCGTTCGCGGTCCAGGAGGTGCGAACGAGGAGAGTTATGGGGAGTAACCATCGCGAACGCGGACTGAGGGGTGCGTTCGCGGAGAGTAGTGGGCAGCTTAGGGACCCAGGTTCGTTTGACCTGTGCGTTCGCGGATGCTTGACCGCGTTCGCGGAGGGTTGACCAACTTGGGCATCGTGTTCGCACCCATGTAAGTGCGTTCGCACAGAGATAATTGAGGCCTGGGGATTCTTGTACTTCGCGAACGCGGGAAGTGGGCCGCATTCGCACTGAAGAAATAACTGGGCATTATTAAATAAAGCCTTCCGCGACCTAAACCCTTTTTACACCATTTTTGTACGGACAAAGAGCTCTTGAGGCGATTTTTGAAGAGGAAATTCAGTGGTATTCGTAGAGGTAAGTATTTTGGACCTTAAAACTTGTTTATGGGTGATTATAGAATATAATCTCAGTATTAAATTCATGAAAATCAGTAGAAAAAGGTGGGTTTAGGGCTTGAGATTATGAGACCTTTAGGGTCGATTTGAGGGGTCAAACGACCTCCTATTTGGGCTTCTTTATATGTATGAACTCGTGAGAGGAGGAAGAACATTTTGGTATAAAAAATTCTGAGTTTCGGGACGCGGGCACGGGGGTCGGGTTTTGACCGAATTCGAATTTTTGAGCTAAATTCGATATTTTTTCAATTGAAATTTATTCCTTGAGCATAATTTGATGATAAAAATCTGAACTTGGTAGATTTGGAGCATCCAGAAGTTGATTCGAAAGGCAAACGCATTGCGAAGTAGTTTCGGGCTAGTTTGAGGTAAGTAATGTCTTTAAATCCTGTCCCGAGGGTATGAAACCCCGGACTATGCACCATTTCACGGGTTTTGAAATGCAAATGTTGAAACTTTGGAGATATATTCCTTACTTAGGCGACTATTGAGTTGCGAAACGGCTTTTTAAATCTTATTTCCAATAGTACTATAAATACTTGATATGATTTGGGTTGTAAGCCATGTTTGGGGCCTAGTGCCGACTTGTTTACCCCTTGGGGGGTTGTGTTTACTATATTTTTCCTAACTGATACGTTATGATTTTACACTCAGCCTTTTTCTGATAAATTGTTTTGACACTCGGAGTATTTTGATACTATTTATTGAAAAATGAAACAATGTTTTGGGTCGAGAACCCGGTATGTTATGGCCTAAGGGAAAATCAAGAGTGTTTGAATCAGTGAGGCTTTCAGGCCTATGTTGTGAGGATATGAGGGAGTCTTTCAGGCCTATATTGTGAGAGGCTTTCAGGCCTACATTGTGAGAGGCTTTCAGGCCTATGTTGTTATAGCACTTGGGTTGTAGGAGCCCCTCCGGAGTCTGTACACACCACAGTGAGCGCATGTACCTACTGAGTGTTGATTATTGCTTGCGGGGCTGATACTGAGTGATTGTGAGGATGCCTGATGGGCAGAGTGATTGTGAGATTGCCTAATGTGCCGATACTGAGATTGTTTTGAAAAATGATTATGGCCCGAGGGGCAGTTTTATGATGATTTTTACTGAGTTTTCGAACTATGATTTACTTCGTTTTCAAACTAGTTTTTACTGAGATATACTGATATTACACTTGTTCAAAGGATTTCTGGAAACTGATTTTTGAACTCATGTATTTGATGAATACTATCTGGTGACTTGGTGTTTTACTGGCTTTTGTGAGTTGGTGTATCTGTACTGTGTATTTTATAATTCTCAGACTGTGATTTATTTTTATTACTACTGAGTTGGCGTACTCATAAAGACTCCCTGTGCCTCTGTGCACGGATCCAGGTACCGATTTGGAGCAGTAGCTGCCTTGTTCGTTAGCAGTAGTTCACGGGATTTCGATATAGCTGTCCAGCGTCCACAACTTCTCCATTTCCCTTCCTTGATTAGTATTATAAATTGATTCATAGACCTTTATTATGACATTAACAGGGTTAGATTATTTCTTTTTTAGATGCTCATGATCATTGACTCTAGTCTTGGGAGGTTTTTGTTTAGAGTTGTTTAGACTATTATTGGGACGCTAAGACTTAATGAAATTTATTTATTGCTATGCTTGCTGTTTATCATTGTATTGTGAACTATTATAAAGGAACCAATGCGTAACAAAGTGATGGTTGGCTAGCCTAGTTCCACGATAGGCGCCATCACAATCTGTTAGGATTTGGGGTTGTGACATCAGCATAAGTGATGTTAACAAATTACAGGAGATTTTTAGGTGGTACTTCTATCAAATTTAGAGCTATGTTGTTGTACAAGGAATTATATTTACATAATATTCTCATATTCAGTTTAGATTGTCTCATTTTCTGTTGTTGTGAATAGAAAATATTGCAGCAGAAGATAATCAATGTGATTACCATTTCTAGTATCTATACTAATTATTTTAGTATTTCTTTAACGGTAGATACTCCATAAAAATTCATGTTAAAAACCCGAGGACAAGAAGGAAGCCCCGATCAGGATACTAAGCAAATTTCATTACTCATAATATGGTATTGTGAAAGCTTTAGTTAATAATTATTAGGCCAGGTAAAAAGACTTGCAACAAGAAATTGATGCAAGTAGACTTGCAATAAGAAATTGATGCAACTGTTGCTGCCGGCTTCAGTATTTTCTTTACCATTTTGCTTGCTCTTTCAAGGTATTTCGAAATGAGTTTGGGTATTGCTTTCTCATGTTCAGACATTTTTTTCCCGTCAATGAAGATGCACAGCCAGCAAAACTTTCTCCTTAACCACTGAAAATCAGTGGCGGATTCAGGATTTTGTGCAACCGAGTTCAATCTTAGAAGTATATAACTTTAGTCGTAAAATAGTAGTTATCTAGTGGGTTCAAATAAATATTTATACAAAATTTACACAGTTTTAATCATAATTAATACATATACACAATATTATTTTTTGGTGAAGCGAGTTCAGTTGAACCCGCTAGCCACCACTTGAGTCCGCCACTGCTGAAAACCATAAAGTGTAAAAATACATTTTATATGAACATAGAACATTAATTATTCATAAATATTTTAGATGGATATAGAATACAAATTATTCACTATTATAACTTATGCATAGGATAAAAATTATTCACAAATATAACTACTGCAGAACCTACATCTTCTTACTTTCTCTTTTATAAATCTTTCATTTGTTTTCAAAGAGATCGATTGTTGGACTTTCAGTTTAAGCTCTTGTGAATTTTCTTTTCTTGGCCATACCATTATTTATGAAGTTCTATATTGGATTTGTTGGAGAACTTACAATAAGAAAAGAACATTTTTTTTAATTTTGCGTAATTTGAAATAATTTGATGATATTGAGGGTAAAAAAATAACTATATTATAATGTAGAGTGATTGGTTATGGGATGTTACAAAAGTGTTCTTAGAACGAAGTAGAGTATGGACTTTTTTTTTAAATTGAAAATAAATGGTAGAAAAGTATGAAAGTCGGAAAAGAGGAAAATACGTTAAAATAGAATAGAAAGGAAAGGAAGTAGGGCTGTGCACGGACCGGATTGGATCGGATTTAGCACATTTCGGATTCGGATTTCGGATTATAGAAAATGCAATCCGAATCCGATCCGAATTATATCGGATCGGATTCGAATTTTAAAGTTTGGATTGGATCGGATTTAGCACATTTCGGATTCGGATTTCGGATTATAGAAAATGCAATCCGAATCCGATCCGAATTATATCGGATCGGATTCGAATTTTAAAGTTTGGATTGGATCGGATTTCGGAGCGTAAATGCCTCAATGTTGCAAACTAATATGTATATTTTCTTTGTAAAAGAGGCAATGCATTAAGAAAAATTCATGTCTATACAATTATGAGAGTACTATGGTGCCAATATAGCTAACTCTAGCAATTGTAAAAGTAATAACTTGGAGGAAGATGTAAAGAACGTACTGACTATCCGAAATTAAAGTGTAGTATTTATACATTGCCTAATAATTTCGGATTTCGGATCGGATAGGATTAAAATATACCAATCCGAATCCGATCCGAAATCCAAAATTTTTATAAACACAATCCGAAATCCGGTCCAATCCGAAATCCGAATCCGAAATTGAATGGATCGGTTCGGATTTCGGATATCCGATCCAAATGAACAACCGTAAAAGGAAGGAAAGAAATTCATTTGATTTTCGTAGATTTGTGATGTATTTCCCTCCCTTTAATTCATCTTTCTTCTTTTTACTTCTTATTGATTTTTAAACATGGAGAATATAATGAAATAATAAAATTTAACTCTATAATAAAAAGGGAAACGTTAAATACTTCTATACATGTAAATTTACACATTACCCACATAGCTATCAATTTATATTGAAATTCATTTATTCACGAATATGCTTTTGAAAGAAAAAAATTAGCTTCACTCTAAACTATTATACAAAAATCAAAATTTGAGAAACACACACTATTACGTGTTAATCTAATTCACTTGAAGTGAAAATAGTATTTCGAATGTTTAAATTATAAAATATTTACTCTAAAACTATTTGAAAATTATTATAAAATCTATTAAGGTCTTTTATTATCAAAGCGCAATCAAATTTACTAGATTTGTTAATAAATTTCGTAATTCTAGAAGAAGGAATCCCAATTTTCAGCCAAACCATTTCTTCCCGCCCAAATACTCTCCCTGATCCACTTATCTAAACCCTAAAAACCCAAATTACTACATTGTTATTTGCTTTCCACAGAATATAGAGCAGAGCAGCGCCATGGAAATCGAAGAGGCTATTAACGAAGTGGAAATGGAACCCATAGCAGCGGCGGCGGCGGCGACACCGAAGGAGCCACCGAAGATAATGCGGCTAGAGGAATCAGTAGTGAACAGAATCGCAGCTGGAGAAGTAATCCAACGGCCAGTATCTGCAGTAAAAGAGCTAATCGAAAACAGCTTAGATGCTAATTCCACCTCTATCTCCGTCGTCGTTAAGGATTCCGGCCTTAAACTTATCCAAGTTTCCGACGACGGCCACGGCATCCGTTACGAGGATTTACCGATTTTATGCGAGCGGCACACGACGTCTAAGCTGAGTAAGTTTGAAGATTTACAGACGATTAGTTCAATGGGATTTAGAGGTGAAGCTTTAGCTAGTATGACTTACGTCGGTCACGTAACTGTCACTACAATTACCGACGGCCAGCTGTACGGATACAGAGCAACGTATAAAGACGGTTTAATGGTAGATGAGCCAAAACCTTGTGCTGCTGTTAAAGGTACACAGATAATGATTGAGAATTTGTTTTATAACATGGTGGCGCGAAGGAAAACCCTAGAGAATTCTTCGGCCGATGATTATCCGAAAATTGTTGACCTAATTAGTAGGTTTGCAATTCATCACATAAATGTGAGCTTCTCTTGTAGAAAACATGGAGCTGGTAGAGCAGATGCTCACAGTCTAGCTACTTGTTCGAGGATTGATTCGATTAGAGCTGTTTATGGAGTTTCAGTTGCTCGAAATCTGATGAAAATTGAAGTTTCTGATACTGGTTTTAAGATGGATGGTTTCATTTCTGACTCGAATTATATTGCAAAGAAGATAACTATGGTTCTTTTTATAAATGATAGGCTCGTTGATTGTAGTGCTTTGAAAAGGGCTATTGAAGTAGTCTATACTGCAACATTGCCTAAAGCATCAAAACCTTTTATATACATGTCAATCGTTTTGCCACCTCAGCATGTTGATGTGAATGTACACCCGACAAAGAGAGAGGTAAGCCTTCTGAATCAAGAATTCATCATTGAGAAGATCCAGTCTGTTGTAGAGTCGAAATTGAGAAGCTCGAATGAGTCAAGGAGATTCCAGGAACAGACCATGGATTTTTGTTCTTCTAGTCCAATGGCCACAATTAAAGATTCCAGTAAAGATTGTCCATCTTCGTCTGGGATAAAATCGCAAAAAGCGCCACATAAAATGGTACGAACGGATACACTGGACCCTTCTGGAAGGTTGCACGCATACATGCAAATGAAGCCTCATAGTAATTCAGAAAGAGGAGGTTCTTGCTTGAGCTCGGTGAGGTCTTCTATTAGACAAAGGAGGAATCCTAGTGAAACTGCGGATCTCACTAGCATCCAAGAACTAGTTAATGAGATTGATAATGATTGTCACCCGGGTCTATTAGATGTTGTTAGGCATTGCACATATATTGGGATGGCAGACGAGGTTTTTGCTTTGATTCAACACAACACACACCTTTATCTTGTTGATGTGATTAACTTGAGTAAGGAGCTTATGTATCAGCAAGTTTTACGTCGGTTTGCACATTTCAATGCAATTCAACTGAGTGAACCGGCATCATTACCCGAGCTAATAATGCTTGCTCTGAAAGAAGAAGAAGGTTTAGATCCACAAGGCAATGAAAGTAATGAGCTAAGAGGAAAGATTGCCGAGATGAACACAGAACTGCTCAAGGAAAAAGCGGAAATGCTAGAAGAGTATTTTGGTGTTTATATCGATTCGAATGGCAATTTGTCTAGACTTCCTGTTATACTTGATCAGTACACGCCTGACATGGACCGCATCCCAGAATTTGTACTTTGTTTGGGCAATGATGTTGATTGGGAGGACGAGAAAGTTTGTTTTAAGACAATTGCTGCTGCCCTTGGAAATTTGTATGGCATGCATCCCCCATTATTGCCTAATCCCTCGGGTGATGGCTTGAAATTCTACAGAAAGAAAGTGCTTTCAAGTGGTTCAGTTGGAACAACTTCTATGGAAAACATAGAGAATGATACCACAGAGTCTGAATTTGACGAAGAGTTACTTTCGGAGGCTGAAAATGCCTGGGCTCAACGCGAATGGTTGATTCAGCATGTGCTGTTTCCCGCCCTCAGACTCTTCTTCAAGCCCCCTGCTTCCATGGCTAAAAATGGAACTTTTGTTCAGGTTGCATCACTGGAAAAGCTCTACAGAATTTTCGAGAGATGTTAAACATTGGAGAATTTTGATGGGACCTCCTTGAAGCAAAATGAACATATGTACAGCTTTTGAATTGAGGACTAAATTCCCCTTCCCACGACCCGTACCTCCAAAGAGAAAAAATTAAAACAGATGTACAATACACCTTTTTGCAGTGAAGATGGTCAGATTGGGGTTTTTGTCCTCTACATACGTTCGTTGTAAAAAGAAGCAAAATGGCAGGTAATGGAGTTAAAGTTCGTCCCTACTGAAATACACTGCTTTATTAATTGGCATCTCAAACAGGGACAGAGTACACCAAAGTTCCTCAAATATTGCGGAATGGCTTCTTTAAGAGATTCAGTTAGCCAGAATCTCTTGAAGAAGTTCTCCGCAATTTTTGAGTATTTTGATAGTTAGGAGTAGGGAGAAAAATGGAAATTGATTTTGAGTTAGTTCTGAAGATTTAGGGTTTTGATTCATGTACATATTCAAAGATCTATATTTGCTGCTGTAAAATCACAAAGGCAGTATCTTTCACATCCACATGATTCTCTTTTAGAATACAGCTCATTGATTTTGCAGGATGTGTTTCTCATACAATAGTTCAGGCTTAACCAACATATAGCAAATAAGCAGTTGTGTATTTACTTCATCAAACAATTAGTATTTGCATATAGCTATGAAATCTTTGCATTTTCGCACACTTGGAACAACTACAATAACCCCCACACTTAAATACACATCCCCACATGTTCTTTCCACTCAGAAATCAGTGAAATGGATTCTTCAATGAAGTTTACTTTTTTCATTGAGAGAAGGAAATAAAGGAAAGCAGAATTACATAAGTAACCATGTACATGAAACTTCACTTGATAAGCTATAAGAAAGTATGTGCATAAGCTTAGAGTTTTTCTTCTTATCATCTCTTTACACCGATAATACAGTTCATGTTGTCATATCTGTTTTAGCCACCACTTATGAAGCTTACTGCAAATAATTTTTGTTCCTCTGCTATATTATATATAGGAAATATACTTACTGAAAGGCTAAAAAATGTTTATGCTCTTGCTGGCTGCTTCCTCAATAGTTACTGTTACCATAGAGGTGTTCTCTGTTACTCTGTTCTCATTGTAGCGTGCCTATGATTATTCTTTGTTGTTAGTTAAGGCGATGTAAAAAGTTCACAACTTTACTAGTAATGCATTCAGGTAAAGCCACTGATCTGAGTTGAAGCTCTAGTTGAAAGGCATTCAAGAAGCTGGGTTGAGATATTAGTCAAGGCCAGAAGCCAGTTTAAGGAGTGTAGGTAGCATTCTTCTCTTTTCTCATATAGGGATGTTTAACTTGTAGAAAACATTTTCAAACGTTATGTCTCTTGCAGAAATGCAGGGTAAGACTGCCCTTTTTATGTCTCTTCATTTGTCTCCAGCAATCCATTTTGGGATATTGTGTAGTGATTTGTTATGGTTACTTGGCTTCCCACTAATTTATCTTTTCATTGTATAGTCAAACTTTTCCATAACAATCTCGTTTGTTCTAGAAATTTTTTGATGCTATAGCGAAGTGCTGTTATAGAAAACATATGTCATAGCATAACATGAAAAATTGGTTCCAGAAAAATTTGGCTATTATAATGAAGTGTTATAGAAGATGGTTGTTACAGAGAAGCTTGAATGTTAAATACGCTGAAAGGAATGCAATGATAGATGTCAAACACTTGTTTGGTTGATGGTTTTAGGTTAGCAGAGGTTGAGAAATCTCCTACAAATGGGATTGTTCATAACCTTCAATTCTCATTCTTGATTCTAGTTCTCTAGCGTTTAATTTTTGCTTCTTTCAAACAGCAGAAAAAGCAACTTTTGCACTTTTTTAACTTAACCATGTGGTACTTGTAACAATATTTAACTAATAGGTTCGGGCCATGTAGGGTTCATTCAAGGAAGAAGTGCTTCATACCAGGTTCTCATCGGATTGTGCAGTATATGTTTGTTTGAGAACTGTTTGAATTTAGGCCTTTTAGTTTTCTGAACCTGTTCTGCTTCCTTCTTTGATGGGCGAAGTGCACCAGTAGCCACTTTTCAACTGTCATCTAACACATTCACAATTTACAATGTATTTAAAGTTTAGCCAATTCATCCAAATATCAGGACTAAATAACCTGAATTTTTGAGCTGCTAATGAGATTCAAGACCAATATTTGAATTTCTGAACTGCTAATTTGAAATTTAGCACTAAGTGTTCTAAACTACTGAGTTCCTGCTCCCTCCGGCCCATAATAAATGACCAATTTGCTTTTTTATTTTTGTCCAAAATAAGTGTCCATTTATATAACCAAGAAACAGTTCAATTATTTTTTCAAAATTACCCTCATATACTTATACCTAAAAAAACTTTTACTCCTCACATTAACTATGCTACAACCTTTAATTAAGGGTAGTTTAGTCATACTAACTATTTTCTCTACAATTTAGTATTTCTTTAATGAGTATGCCAAAAACAAATTGGTCACTTATTGTGGATCGGAGGGAGTAATTTAAAGTTCAGGACACAAGATTCGAATTCCTAGACACACTTTTCAAACTTTAGGATGTCCTAAAGTTTGAACCTTGATGTTTAAACTTCAGGATGCCGTATCCAAAAATTTGAGCAAATTAGCTATTCTTTAAATATATTGTAAACTGTAGATAATATTTTAAACAACATATTTAAAAGTGATTATTTTGTGTCATTTCCACGTGTTTGATATCTTGGCCTTTTAGTTTTATAATTTAAAATTTTCATTACACTTGTAAGTAAATGTAAGACTAAAAAACCTGATTGATTTGTGAGGAAATGACACAATTTTTATGTAGAAGTTAGGTATCCTCTTTACCTACGTTGATAAAACATTTTCTTAACTATATTTTATTGTTCTAATACTTTATGCTGTCTCTTTCAATAAGGATAATAGGGCGATAAATAAATGAGAGTTGGTTTTGCATACGTATAAGACAACAACGGAGTGCTAATTGCAAGCAACAAGATTAGGGGTTGAGATAGAAGGGTCATCAAATAAAATGTATAATCTTTGATTATATCTAGAAAGTTAAACGGCTATAGTATATTATAATAAAAGGCATGTTTCATCTTTCTTTTATGGGAAGCTGAATATAGGATGAAATTTTCTCTTTCTGCCACATCAGCATGTCGAGTGGAATTAACTTGGGCGAATATTACTTTTGGTCCGCGACCAAAATTATTTATATTTTAGTCGCAAAAATATATAAAGTTTGTATATAACATACAAATATGTATGTACAAAACGTAAAAGTATATAAAATTTATATATATTTTGCATACAACATACAAAAAATTTATATATTTTCGGTTATTATTTTGACCACAGTTAATTGAGTGGATTTCACGTCTCAAAATATTTTGTCACATAAAAATTCAAATTTATACCTTTAATTACTTTTTACCTTAGTTTAATATTACCCTCTGAATTTTGAGCTCCATTAGGGGTCAATGCAATAATAGGATTCTTTTTCTATTTGACGGCATAAGATAAGATCCAAAGTATAACGAAGGTCAAATTTGCTCTAACTTTAAATAGCCTTAGGCAAATTTGACTCTTTTACCTAAAATTTTTGTTTCTTTCTCCTGCATCATTCTCTTTCCACAACCTCAAGCTCCCAAAAAAGAAAAAAACACAGACCATGCATCTAATCCACTTTCAATTAAAATAATAAATTAAGCACTAATATTACGTTTCAAGAAAACAATGTTCTGATATTATGACTTATACTACTAGAAATTCTTCAAAATATTTTATTTTTTCATTTTTTTAATGTAATCGACCACCTTCGGTCCCTTTTTTTGGCGCAAAAAAGGGGAAACTATTTTAGCTTCCCGCGAAACTAATTTTTTAAGAAATCAATCGAAATCGGTCGATATTTCATATAAAATAAAATAAAATTAATATTCAAAAATCGGTCGGTTATTTCAGTTAGTCATTTTAAAAACAACCAACCGACCTCGGTAATTTTATAAAAATAAAGTCTTAAACCAAAATATACCAATGTTCTAGTGGTACAATAGTGTCATGCCACAGTACAAATCCTGGTTCGATTTCCGGGCGGTGCATTTTTTAATACCGACTGACTACGATCGGTTTTTTCGGCAAATTTTTCCCTGGGTCATTTGTGAAATTTAATTGACCGATTAAAAATCAGTCGGAAATTGCGACCGATTCCGACTTCGGCCGCTATTTATTACCGATCAACCTAATTTCTACAGATTAAAGTCGGACGGAAATTAGTCGGTTTTTTCAGTTTTTCGACCAATTTCGATCGATATTTCTGGACGGTTTTAGACAATTTTCTAGTAATGTTAACATTTGATATGTTTCTAATTAAATTTATTTTCCACTTGTAATTAATAATTAATAATTAATTTCTTACTGCTTCCATGAAGGGGCAAATTAAAACGAAAACTATCCATTTTATATACTGTCTATTTCACTTTGACCTTATCTTGAACCAAACAAAATTTCTGTTGTTTTTTCTTCAATAGTGGATACTTAAAACTGTTGTTCGATATTAATATTTTATGTTTAAATATTTCTTTAAAGTTGACGGAAGAGATTACGTAACGGCACGCAGACAATTCTAAATTAAGCATGAAAAGAGTCGAAGAGATCAGATGGATTATTGTGGTATCTGCCTATTATTTCGATAACACCATAAAGTACCCCAAAATTTGTTGATTTTGTTCACAGACATAACATTGACTTTCTATATACAAAAATCGGCATATCCATCTCTTAGGCTTAATCAACCAATGAATACTCTGTTGGGATTTTAAGTATTTAATGATATATTAATGCTTAAAATGGGTGAATGGGAAATGG
>ML252878.1:39193-73166 GCA_005239495.1 Nicotiana undulata | reverse complement strand
ATTCTATTATATCACCATGGCCCTTCATGAAATGGGGAATGGACATAGTAGGACCTCTTCCCCGAGCTAAAGGTCAGGTACGGTTCCTACTTATACTTACTGATTATTTCACAAAATGGGTAGAAGCAGAAGCATTCAAACAGGTGCGGGAAAAGGAGGTTAAGAATTTCTTATGGAGAAATATAATATGCCGGTTTGGAATTCCAAAGGAGATCGTGTGTGACAATGGCCCACAATTTATAGGCTCTCAAATCACAGAATTCTTCGACAGCTGGAAAATCAAACGGATCACATCAACACCATATCATCCCGTAGCTAATGGACAAGCAGAATTCACGAACAAAATCATCATCAACAATATAAAGAAACGGTTAGAGAGAGCCAAAGGCAGTTGGCCCGACGAATTACCAGCCGTGTTATAGGCATACAGGACTACATCAAAAACAGTTACGAGAGAAAGTCCTTTCACACTCCTTTATGGCTTTGAGACATTAATACCCGTGGAAATTGGCGAACCAAGTCTTAGAGTAACAACAGCTACTGAACAAATGAATGATGTTGAACTCCAGACTAATCTAGACCTGCTCGAGTCACGAAGAGATGCAGCTTTAATACGGATGGCAACTCAAAAGCAAATCATAGAACGGTACTACAACCGCAAAGCTCATCTCAGGTATTTCAAAATTGGGGACTTTGTACTTAAAAAGGTCTTCCAGTCAACAAAGGAAGCAGGAGATGGTAAACTAAACCCAAATTGTGAAGGTCCTTATAAGGTCCGAGGCATAGCAGGCAAAGGCGCGTACGAGTTGGAAGCATGGACGACAGGATTCTACCAACAAGTTGGAACGCTATCCACCTGAAGAAGTACTATTTCTGAGGAAAAGAAGTACCCCCGGTCAGGTACCCCATGTTAGATTTTATTTTTGAATATTTAAAATTTTACTAACTTTTTTAGATGATAGGCAAAAAGCTAACCCATCACCAGATGATGACATTAGACCTGCAAAGACGCGAGGAAATAACATAATTCCCGGTCTAGGGTTACACTTTCTGATGGATATTTTAAAGGGTTAAGCAGTCATCATCTAAAATAGGTATATACCTTCGAGTCTGGAATGTTTTTCTTTTTCAGGGAAAGGACCACAAGGAAGGAATAATCAAGTGCTCGAGATCTCATTCTTCAACGCTCAAACACTTGGGGGACTATATAATATGGAAGGCCAAGAAGAAGCAAAGACTACCAGAAGTCAGAATGCTCGAGCCTAAAAAACCATTCACCCAACAAGTCAAGTGACACGACCAAAAGAACTGAAGACTCCGGCATGAGAATTGCGAAAGCCTCCTCTGAAAACCCTCGAACCATGTTCAGGTTAGAAGGCAAAATATTAGCTACGAAGAAGAAGTGTACATCTATTATACAAAAAAACTGTTACATCTAAAACAGTTAGGGATAGAAGATCATCATCATTGTACTTAGCCAAAACTGTTGTAATCAAAACAGTTACGAAATCTTTGTACTCAAATAGAAAAATGTTATTCAAATAAAAACAGTTACGGATGAAAGATCAAAACCCTTGTAAATATTCTCAAAACTGTTATCGAATAAAACAGTTACGGATTATAAAATATTTCTCTCGTACTTACACCTGTTGCAAATAAAACAGTCGTGGGAAAAAACCCAATACTTACGAAAACTGTTACTAATGAAAAACAGTTACTTCCTTGTATTAACTCGAAAAAACTGTTATCTACTAAAAACAGTTACGAAATACAAGTGATTATTAAATCTGTTAAAACAAAACAGTTGCAACATGAGTTTTAGATGACAAACGTAACACATGTAAAATATTGTGAAAGTTCAAGCAAAAACCTCTCACAAAAACATTCTTAAAACATGTGGAAAATTCCTATTACTCTATTGCATTTTCAATGAAGTTGAGACGTCTTCTTCATTAAAACATTTATTAAAAGGGCCCTAATTCACAAACAAAGCCTTTTATAAACAAAGGCTAAAGCTTATACTACATCCATCATAAAAGGGTTCAAAGTAAAGCACGCATCTTTATGCAAAGAAAGCTAAGAGGTACGAACAAAAACCTCAGCAAAAGCGATAGACTTGAGTAAAGACTAAGGCTCAAAATTCACAAAAGTCTCAAAAGAAAACATTGTATTAATATAAAAGCGGCTAAGTACTAAACTAAGTACTTAGCCGCATAAATATGTACATTTTTTAGATGCCCCTAAGTTGTCAGTTGGGGACTTTAGAAATTTCAAAATCACTCCCGATGGAGCTGGGAGTAGTTACATCAATCCAATAAAAAAAAGGGGGATGACTAAAAAGTCTTCATTCTTGAGAAGGAGGAGGAGAGCCAGCTTCTTCTTCTGGAGGGCCGTCTGCTGCTTCATCAACTGGAGAGAGATCAAGACTTTGCTGAGTCTTATCTATAGCGTCTTTATACTTTGCAATCTCAGCATCAAGATCGAAGCCCACTTGATTCATCTCCATCAGTGTGTCGTGGCGAGCATTCATATATGCCCAACTCACTTCAACGGCTGTTGACTCTTCAAGCTCATTATAGTCTCTCGACCATACCTGAAGTTCAGTCTTCAAGTTGTCATTTTCAGCTTCGGCAGCTTCAAGGGTAACCTTCAAAGGTGCTACTGACTCCTCCAGATTCTGGACCTTCGCCAAGGCTCCACGGAGATCTTCTTGGGCCTGGGAGAGATTACGTACGAGTTCTCCAGAATATTCTTATTTTCGCCCCAACAAATCCTTCAAGTACCGAATTTCTTCCGTGGCTTTTGACACTTGCTCAGCAAATGAAGATTCAAGAGCATCCTTGTCTTTATTAACTTGGCTGAAAGAAGCCTTCTCCACTGCTAGCTCTCTTTTGACGGTCTTCAGCTTCTCCTTTAAGGTATCCCTCTCATCTTCCAGAGCTGCCATCTATATTTGAAGGGTTTCATATTGTGCTTTAATATCATCAAGCCCACGCAACACTTGCAACTCTTTTTCATAATTAGAGATTCTCTTCATAAGCTCCAAACCAATAAGGTGCGTTTGCAAAAAAAAAACAGTAAAACAATTAAAAGTGTTAAACTGTTAATTAAGAAACAATATATGTGCAAAAGGTCTTTTAAAAAGTACATACCTTTAAGGAATTGTGCACCACCTCATTAGCCCAAGTAAGAGATGCATGGCTGTCAAGTTTGGCTCTTTCTTCGGAGCCAATTAAAGGCTTGAGCCACATTTCCGGCTCACCGGTACTAATCTTCTTAAAGAGGCTTCCACCAGCTGGAACCTCAATCATGACCCTTCTCATCTCCCTGCTGGAAGACCCTTCTTCTATAATAGAAGGCACGGAAGAAGGGACAGAAGGTGCAGTAGAAGAGACAGAAGGGCCGGGAGCTAAAAGAGCCACGGGCGCTTCAATAGAGACGGACAGAAGGGAAACTGAGGAGATAATAGGAACTGAAGGAGGAACAACAACAGTAACCTGGGGAGCAGAAACAACAACAAAGCGCGGGTAAATAGTAGCTAAGGGAATATCATCAGGGTCCATGTCAAACCCTTCCTAAAACAGACGCTCGGCAGGGTCTCGAGCTGGGGACTGGGACTGGGATTGATCACGAGAAGAAGAAGGCTTGGTATCCAACACGGAAGAAAGAGGTGCGGGAGTAGACTCGGCGTCCGAAACTACCCGCCTTCTTCTCACCCGGTGTATTAAAGCACCCTTTTATCCACCTACATATTACCCTCCAGAGTAGGGATCTTGGACTTTACTCTTCGAAACACTAGTCAAAATATCCTGGGCATGAGATAGTGACATCCTCGGAAGTGATGAAGATGTCCCACGGGTAGAAAACCCTATCAGNGGGATCTTGGACTTTCCTCTTCGAAGCACTGGTCAAAATATCCTGGGCATGAGATAGTGACATCCTCGGAAGTGATGAAGATGTCCCACGGGTAGAAAACCCTATCAGAAAAGAGAAAGAGTTAATAAATAAAAAACTCAAGTAAGAAAAGGAGTGAGAAAAACTCTACTTACCATGGGTCTTAACAATCCACTTGTACTTTGCCGAAAAGTACTTCCAAGATCTTTCCTCGGCAGGAGCAGCGGTCAACATTCTTTCTACCCAACTACGAATGTCGAAGACATTCTCGACAACATTCATAGTTGCTGTAAATAAGAAGAAAACATATACGGTGTTAGAAACACAAAATAAATTTTATGTAAATAAAACAGGTGTGGATCAAAGTACTTACGTGCACGATTCCACTTCTCAAGGAAGGGAAGATTACTTTCACCCACTAAAACAGCAGTGGGAACAACCACGTACCTAAGGTACCAACCTCTGTCTTTGTCATCGCTAGGGGTTACTAGAACCATCTTACTTCGGGCAACCAAAGTAAAAACCCCTTGACAGAATAAAGCAGGAGAATATAAATGCACCAGATGATGAAAGGTTAAAGGGACAGAAACTTTTGAAGCTAGAACTCTCAGACAGGAAACAACACGCCATACTAAAGGACCAACTTGTCCTAGGCAAATGTTGAAAAAACGACAAAATTCTATGATAACAGGGTCAATAGGAGGCTGAAATCCTAATGTGAAAGGGTAAGTATAGACGTAAGAAAAACCCGTCTTGTAAGACGTAATTCTTTGAGTATCACTTGGCACAAGAATGGGAACATTAGAATCCCAAGAGAATTCCCTACGAACGACAGGAAGATGACCTACAGTAATGATGGTAGCATATTTCTCTACGCTATCTAAAGAAGAAGCCTGTTCGGCGATAGGAGAATTTACATCTGGGAAGACTATCTCAGCAGGAATGATTTCATCAACTTTGGGTTCATAAAAATCATCCTTGTTCCTAGAAACAGAATGGGAAGATCTACCTCTCGGAGAAAACAGCGACCTAGCGGAGGAAGGAGGAATTAAGGGAGAGGAAGAACCTCTAGTAGAGGTACGTCCCAGGTTCCTTAGTCGGCCACCTCTCCGACTCCTAGACGGAGCAGAAGAAGAAGCCAAAGCTTCAACATCAATAACCTTTTCAGGTTGACCTGAGGAAGACATATTTATAAAAGAAAAGAATAAATTCTTTCACAAAGAAAAGACTAAGTTATGGAAGTTTTTCGTGCTAAGGAAGAAAAAAAGACGATTATTTATACCTAATGGCGACCGTCGAAACTTGGAAAGGTAATGATGGAAAGTCATAATTAAAGATGTCACTTCGGGACTGATGCAGCCGCAAAAAGCCCTAAAAAGCGTCGGGTCGTTTTAGAATCAATCAGAAACGAACACGTGGAAGAAGCATTAAATGGAAGTGATGTACGACGCATGCGCCCATAAAAGAATACAAGGTTTTGAGGTAAAGCGGCGGCAAAATATTCCCGCCATAAATGAGTATCCACTTACCAAGTATTATATGCTCAATACATGGCAAGTGGGTGGACTATCTGTATTGGTAAAAAATATAGCCTCATACGTGTACAAATTTTTGATGACTCAGCCAGCCAGGTGGACAAAATAAAACATCACACGTGGACACGGGATAAAAAAGTACCGTCAATGCAAGGAATTATCCGCGGAAAGATCATCAAAGAAAAAGAGACACGGTCACAACGAATCCGGACACAATAATGGGCCGATTCGAAGATCAACAATCAATGTCTTGTAAATTATGTAACTCCTAAAATAACAGTTACTATTCACCATTGTAAACGCCTCATTAATGTAATAATTAAGCATTAAATAGGCTATCATGACAGAAATACAAACGTTGTACTAGGAGAATATCCCTATAAAAGGGATAAAAATGTAACAAACAGGGACATCTGATTTCTCAAATACTAAGTTATTTTATTCTTTGCATATTGCTCTCGAAATTATTGCTACTTTATTATTTATTTTTCTAATTCGATTATCAGTAACCCGAGTTTATCCTAAATTAAGCTTTAGTCAAAAGATCGTATTTTTTGGTTAAACAACTACCTCGTCGAGGTTAGGCTTGATACTTGTAGAGTATATAGGGACGATTTTACTTACTACACTTCTTGTGCAGATTTGCCACGAGGTGGCTAGACGACTCGAGGCAGAGCTGCATACTAGTCTGTAGGCCCTAGAGTCTTCTACCGCATTTTCTCAATTACTGTTTATTATGCCAGACAATATTATATTTATTGCAGACATTGTATATAATATTCCTAGTAGCTCATGTGCTCCGTGACACAAATCTTGGGAGATTGTATAGACAATATTTGATTTTAGACTTATTTATGTACTTCTGAGTTTTACTCTATTCTATATTATTAGGATATTATTTGTTAGTCTCGTTTTCTTATTTATTGTTAAAACTCTAGCAAGCAATGTTAGGCGTCATCACGGCCCTAGTGGTTGGTATTTTAGGTCGTGACAAGGAGGAAGAGGAGGAAGAGGAGGAGGAGGAGGAGAAGAAGGAGGAGGAGGAGGAGGAAATTAAAATTAGAGAAAAAGCAGCTTGTCTGAAGTTATTTGTACCTCGAATACTAGTTAAACTTTTTTTTAAAAGTAGGAACAGTTTAAACACGGGCGATCAATATCTGGTCGCACCATGAAATTTTCACGCCTTCCATTTGGAGGCACACGTTGGTAGGGGTGGGCATAAAATCTGAAAAATTGGATCGAACCGTATTAATTCAGCACTTCGGTATTAATTCGGTGTGGATTTTTTGAATGTTCGATACTTCAGTACGGTCCTCGATATTAAGATATTGATATTAAGGTATTTTGGTCAAACCAAAATACCGAACTTTTTGACTAAATGCTACTCACAATTAGTAGGCAGCAATAACACATACAATCATTCGCTGTATTTTCATTAGGTTTAGGTGTTTAGCAGGCAACGCTCGTGCAACGTATCATCTTTCTCTTACAAGATTCATACTTCTATTATCTTCTTTTTCTTATTTGCAAATTTCATTGCTAATTGCTTATTCTTTGATTGTTCTGATTCTAAAGTCGGTTAGAACTTAGATCCATTGTACGCTATTCGAACTATTAGAAATATTGTGGGATTTAAATTGCAAATATTTTGATGCTGCTCGTTAGTTGCACAACACTTACTAGAGCTAGCTAGTATGTCTCTATTCTACCGGGTTTCATGAGTTTATTATCGAATCATGTTGGAAAAAGAAACAAACTATTGGAGCATGCATGGTTTTGAATTTTTTTAAAGATTGATCAATGTGGGATCACAAAGTAAAACTGAAAGTTTTACGCAATGAATACCAAAAAAAAAAAAAAAAAAAAAAAAAAAGAAGAAGTTACCTCTGGTTTATTCTTTAATGTCTTGTCGCTGCTGCATTTCTTATTTTTATATTCATATGACAATTTGTCATGCAAATTGATATACATAAATCATATCGATACTGTACCGAAATCGTATCGATCCAAAACAAGAAATACTGAACCATACCGAATTACGTTGGTACGATATTTAGTTTATACAATTGATAAACTGGATATCAAAGTATTGAACAATAATTCTTAAATATTGAACCGAAGTATCGAATGTCCCCTGCACGTAGGAGTTGGGTTACAATAGCCAATTTAAACTTCATCAAACTAGTGAGTCGGCCCAGGCCAACCCATCCTGCCAAATTTCAAGTGTGGGGTTAGGTCGGGCTTGGCCAGCCCAGCCCATATTGACAAACTCTACTTGGTTGCCTAAGTTCTCTTTGCATCCATGTATTAGACCTTTGTATTCTCACTCTAAGTTAGGAAACCGAATAACTTGTAGTAGCACCTTAGGCCATCAAATTGCGGGTTGAGAACCAACTGGATTGCACTATCAAACAAAACGTTGACGTGTCAGTTTGGATTCACTCGTTATTAATTATGTTACTAGTTCAACCCATCATATTTTAGGAATATACTTCAGCTAATTATTTTTTTATACATCTGCCCTTGACAAATATGAAGGATTATCTATATAATTCCACAATAAATTTCCTAAGCATGACGAAGATTAGGGTAGATGGGCATTCAAAGTAATACAAAACTACGAGTTGCTTGTAAACGAAAACTTGGTTAGAAGTATTTCACATTTCATGTATTAGTCTTTTATAACTGATCTCTTTGATTTCAATACATTCATTAATTTTCTTAGATTCTCATTAATCGGTACTATATTGGATGTGAATAAGACTTTTTGATCAGTTTATACGGACCATCCATTATATATGTTTTTTCCGGTAAATACCTGTTTCCTTACTATTTCAAGCATTCTGCAGAAGATATGAGCTCATTTTTTTTCTTCTTAAATTCGCAGAATAGAAAGTGAAGTAAGAAAACACACAATCTAAGAATTTTGCTCTTTTTACTAAGTCATGAAAGTTTGGGAGAGGGAGTGGAAGGGAGGATAAGGAGGGCGACGTTTATATCGGAAAACCAGTTTAGGTTCATACCGGATCGTTCTACTACGGAAGCTATCCACCTTATCAGGAGGTTGGTGGAACAATACAGGGATAGGAGGAGAGATTTGCATATGATGTTTATTGACCTAGAGAAGGCATATGAAAAGGTCCCCAGGGACGTCCTTTGGAGATGTCTGGAGGTGAAAGGTGTGCCGACGACTTACATTAGGGCGATAAGATATGTATGATGGTGCTATGACTCGGGTTAGAACTGTGGGAGGTGACTCAGAGCCTATTACGGTGGTTATGGGGTTACACAAAGGATCTGCACTTAGCCCATTTTTTTGCCCTGACGATGGACGCATTGACACACCATATCCAAGGAGAGGTGCCATGGTGTATGTTGTTCGCTGATGATATAGTTTGATTGATGAGACGCAAGGCGACGTTAGTGGGAGACTAGAGGTATGGAGGCAGGCCCTGGAGTCTGAAGGTTCCAAGTTGAGTAGGACTAAGACGAAATATGTTGAATGTAAGTTCAGCGACGTGACGAGGAAAACAGATGTGGAAGTTAGGCTTGACTCACAGGCCATCCTCAAGAGAGAATTTTAAGTACATAGGGTCAATTATCCAGGGAGATGAGGAGATCGACGGGGACGTTACGTATCGTATTGGGGTGGGGTAGATAAAATGTAGGTTAGCGTATGGAGTCCTGTGTGACAAGAATGTGCCACTGAAACTCAAAAGTAAGTTCTATAGAGCGGTGGTTAGACCGGCCATGTTGTATAAGGCTGGGTGTTGGCTAGTCAAGAATTCACATATCCAAAAGATGGAAGTAGCAGAAATGAGGATGTTGAGATGGATGCGTGGGGGCACCAGGCTGGATAAGATTAGGAATGAAGATATTCGGGAGAGGTTGGGTGTGGCTCCGGTGGATGACAAGATGCGGGAAGCGCGACTTAGATGGTTCGAGCACGTGCAGAGGAGAAGCCTAGATGCCCCAGTTAGGAGGTGTTAGCGGTTGGCTTTGGTAGGTACGAGAAGAGGTAGAGGGCAGCCTAATAAGTATTGGGGCGAGGTGATCAGATAGGACATGCCGCGGCTCTAGATTTCCGAATACATGACTCTCGATATGAAGATGGGGAGGTCGAGCATTAGGGTTGTAGGTTACAGGGTAGTCGAGCAGTTTTCCTCTTTGTCCCGATTTTTCTCTTTGTACCAACGAGTATGATAGTGTTTTTCTAGCACTGCTAACGATTTATGTTGTGTTTCACACTTTTGCATCATATTTGTATTACTGCTTTTTCATTTATTTGATGTCTTTCACGTTGCTGATATTATTTTTCGGGTTTTGTTGCGACAAATCTATTGTCTCTGAGCCTAGGATATCCCAGAAACAGGCTCTCTACTCCTCTGGGGTAGGGGTAAGGTCTGCGTACACTCTACCCTCCCCAGGTCCTACTGATGGAATTTTTCTTGGTTGTTGTTGTTTGTAAGAATTCTGTTCTTTGAAGCAACTAAGAATGTTTATGTTTTGAATCTCATTTTGTGACATAGAACGTGGACTCATCCTTTTATTTATTTCTATTCTACGACTTATTGATCCTTGTTATTTTATACATGTAACCAAAGGCTAAAGGACAGAAATGTCGTAGATATTCTTGTAACTAGGTTTGGAAATTTTCAAAATCTTTTGCTTCCTTCACGAAATTTGCCTATGAATAAACCTATATGTTGACTTTAGTTTAGTGCATGAATTAACCATGTTAGGCATGCCACCACTCTTCCAGGTTTGTGTTAATTATTTTAGTACTTCCGTATAGGAAACTCTACATGGTTTAATTTGCTCAAACATTCTTCCTCTTTGTTGCTTCTCATTTTTTTCCTCAGTCTGTCAATATCCCGAACAAACTATTTAAAGTTAACTTGCTGTGTGTGACACACGAGAGAAATATGGGTTATATAAACTTGCTTGTCAGCCTAGAAATCTGTCATTCTTTTTGACCCACCCATATCGGTTCACATTCACCTATCTTTGAAGACTCAGCCTCCCACCACCGTTCTTATTGGGTATGTGAAAGAAGTTCCCTGATTGTTACCTGAAAAGACTAAAAAGTTATATAGGTGTAGGCATATTCTTAATAGTGTGAGATTTTATTGAGAAATATTGTGCGGGCTTAGCCGAAAACAATTAATTTCACGCCACTTTTAGTTTGAGGGAGAGACCGGTTGATTGCAGTAGTGGCCACGTGGAACATAGTTCGAGGAAAAGATTAATAGATGTGCGAATAAAGTTCTACATTGATAACTAAAAAGATTAAATAGTTAGGGTGTGAACCCATTTGAAAAAAATTATACGAGCTTGGCCGAAAGCAAATAATGTTACACCATATATTTTTCGCTTCGGCCGGCATGTATACCATGTCAACTTGTGGTATACCTTATAAAGCTCTTTAATTTCATCTTCTATTTCAACGTGAGATTTGTCTAAAGTGTCATGTGCACCTGTTCTGAGAAACTTCGCGGCCCATAAGCCTGTTAGTATTTTTTTTACCTGCTGATGATAGGCTATAATTACGTATTTTAGTCGTTTATTATACTCTAATTTACTGCACTTTAATTGAGTTTGAGCTTTAATCGCTAGTGTTTTGCACTAATTGTGTGTTTTATGCCTTGTAGGAGTGATTTCGAGCTATGCAAATGTTATGAAATGAATTCAAGTGATTTGGAGCTTTGAAGTCTGAGTAAAATCCCAAGGAATTAAGTCGGGATCGTGTTCAGAGATCAACCGATGATAGTTAAGAACAAACGAAGAATCGAGTAGGCATATTTCACACTGTCTAGTAAAATGCACATAGCGTTTCGATCAGAAGTCCATTTGGGCTCCACAATATATGGTTGCAAAGCTAATTTAGAGGGCTACAACTTTCATGTTTTACGTATTTCCAAATTCCAAACAGAAAAGGGTAAAACATGCGGTCGAATCCGCGACCGCGGAGCTGGCCGTGGATGTGAGGCAGAACACTGGGTAATATCCGCAACAGAATCCGCAGCCGCGGACGTCCTGAACTAGAAAAGTGCCTTTTTTCGCGTAGGAGCAGGTATAATAGTTTGGTCCCAACCCTATTTGGTATATATAAACGTTAGTTTTGGGACTTTTGACCCAGATTCGCCTAAGGAGGCAGAGACACAATATGAGCAAGGCGGGGAATTCTTCTACGAGTTTTTCCTTCCTCTTCCTTTTCACGCCCCAAAACTGAGGGGCGGGACCGGCGCCTAACCGAGTGACCCGGTCAAGCAAGCCTGATTAGCCTTTCCTACCCAACTCGTTTCTCCCCCGTGTGTATAGCATACATTATTTACATGAGGTAACAAGAGATAAATCAAAAGCATATATTCATAACATTAAGTCCATTTTCGTCTTTCACCATTACCAACATTAGATCTTTCAAAACATACATACTAATTACAATATTCGCGATACGGAATCATGGTTACGAGTAAATCCCACAACTACCCAAAATATATTCACAACTCACATAAGTGTCTACGGAGCCTCTAAGAGTTCGGAGAAATATACATAGACCTGCCGACGACAAGGCCCCGGCTATACCTCAAAAGGGACAACATGTACAAAAGAGATCAACATGTATCTATACATGGCCCCAGGAGGAAATGGGGCTCACCAGAACTGCTGAAGGGAGGAGGAGAAAGCACCACTATTGCCGATCGGCGCTACCTGCTACAGAACCACCTACATCCATTTAAAAGATGTAGCGCCCCCGGCAAAAGGGGAGTTAGTACCATTGAATAGTACTAGTATGTATGAACAAACTCTAATCTAGACAGGATAAACATCAACATGCAATGATACAAATAGAGACATCATATAACAATTCACCGAAGTAGGGGAAAACACGAATAAGAGTCACCATGTTTCTTATCCCGTTTTGCCATCTTTTGGTTAGTAATATTTTAAGTTCAAGTGTTATTATTATTATTACTGAACCACCGTGTCGTTGTCACACAGATTTTGGTCTCGGTCCGACCGGCTAAGCCATCCTAGGTGAGACACCAACAACATCATATCTCATATCATCATCGTGGCATTTTCACACGGAGTCCGGTATCTCACCGGCTGGGTGATCTCAACTGAAATAGTGATGCAATAATCAATATCACATCTCAATGCAAATTTCTCCATGTGTACGACATGGAGTCCGATCCCGTCCCGATAGGCTAGGCCATATCACCTTAGGACATCATCCATCATTTCTTTGATCTTTTAGTTCACTTTTATTATTTTTCATCTTTTGATTCACATCTCATATCATTTCACTCTTGTGATTCATATTTCATATCATTTCAATCCTTTGATTCACATTTTAAATCAATTCAATCTTTTGATTCACTTCTCATTCAATCTTTCACATCTACCACACCCATCATATAAGAGGATTCACACACATAGTAAAGGAAGGAGCATGATGGTCACAATTCATACTTTCAATTAGCATAAAAACATGGTAGTAACATGGAACGGCATAGAAGCAAGAATTACTCAACTGGACACATAAGACACATAAATTCCATAGAGGTTCAAACAAGAGAATCATACCCGGAAAGTGAACACCAATAGGTTTATCCTATGAAGAATAGAGTTAGCCATACATACCTTGATTTGGGATTTGTCCTTAATTTTTACCACAGTCACCGAACCTTCTATCACCTTCAATCTAGTTCACAATGTGGCACAATTGAACTTAGAATTAGGAATAATGATCATGTCTTGAACTCACTTGAGCGTTTTATCAAACACTAGTTGTTCCTTTAGATTGAATGGCCTCTTCTTAGTGAAAGATTACTCTAACCCATTTCCCTTCACTAGATTATGACTAGTTGGTTACATGCATACAAGACTTCTACCCCATCTTCATGAACTCACCTAACCATGTTTCATTTTAACGAAATCTGGAAATTAAGGTTGATGGGGTAGAAGCTTACCTCTTGTAGTGAAGATATGGTGCCCTACTCGATCAATTCAGGCCTGAGCAGTGATGGTGGATCAAATTGATGAAGTTGGGACACTCTCTCACTAGAACCCACTCTCTCCTCTCTCTATTTTATAAGAAAATAGTTAAAATTATGAGGGATGGGTGTTATATTAGGCTGGGGGTCGGGTTTTAAAAATTAGGAAATAAGAGCCCTGATGTAGGTTTGCGGTCCGGAATGCGATCGCATTCCGGTTATGCGGTCCGCAAACCTGCTGCGTTATTGTATTTCAACTGGGCCGAAATGGAAAAAGAACCGCCCAGGTATGCGGTAACTATGCGGTCCGCATACCCGTTATGCGATCGCAAAAAAACTCAGGTGCAAATACGCGACAACTATGCGGCCCGCATACATGATATGCGATCGCATTTTGGGCCACATAGTTGTCCTCAAAATGGACAACAATCTGTCCAACTATGCGACCATTGTGCGGTCCGCATACTTGATATGCCTTTGCATAGTGGACCGCGGATTCGCACAAACTTGAAAACATATATCCTATAAGTCATGGGGTACTTTTCACTCCACAAGGTCTGATTTAAGAATTTCTATAGTTATATCAACATGGGGATCTATCCGGGCATCGTTTTTAGTCAAAACTTTTATGGGTCTTTACATTCCTATTTTTCATTGTTGGTTATGACTTTTAGTATTGTAGTTTTACATACTATTATGAATAACTAATTTGTTATCTAGGGTTTTATGGAACCTTTTGTATGATAAATTGTTGTTATGTTTTTATATAATTGAGTCGTTGTATTTCTCTGCTTGTTCAACTACGTTTATATTGTGGTTGGTTGAAGAGCTCTCGGCTGTGCATATTTAGTGTGTATTACTCGGGAGAGAGTGCATATTTAGGTAGTTTTTGAACAACATCACTCCTAACGTATATGAGGGATCAATACGGAGGGTTTAAAGGTAGGATTAGGGATAACGAAACCTTGGTGCGATCCGAGTGAGCCGTACTTAATGCCATCTAGCGTAATTTGGGAGAATATGTCTAGTAAATATTGGTAGTTACTCGGGAGATAATTACAACACGCAAAGCGCTCATGATTCGTAGAGAATACTTGGGCAAAATTATAGAAGACGTAGCGGGAAGGATTCCGACAATTGGGGAAATCATAAATCTAGACCTCCTTAATTATATGCTCCAGTATTTTAGTGTTAATTTACTATTTTAATTTGGTAGTTGATTATTTAAACACAAGAATATTAATATCTATAAGTTAGGAATTGTTCAAGCTTGTATTTTTGGTGATAGTAAACAATTGTAGCTAAGACTTAGTTCTCTGTGGGATTCGACTACGGACTTATAAACCGGATTATATTTGCAATGACGCGTAGTCCTTTTTATAAGACATAGTTGGGCCTGATCAAATTTTGGCGCTATTGCCGGGGAACTAACGATGTAGCTTTAGGTGTACATATTTCTAGGTTGCAAGTTTGAACTTTTATTTTTGTTTTCTTGTATTTGATTATTTTATTATTATTATTATTATTTTATCTAAGAGACATGGCATCTTGGAATTATGAGAGTTTTGATGTTGGTAATTCTACTTTTGATCCTCCTTTTGCATATAGTGGAGGAAACCACCCAGGGCAAAATTATCAAAATATTTTCGAGAGCGAGTTCTGTGCACCAACTAAATCTTATGTGGGGAATGTGTGTGAATGTGTGGTGGTCAAGATGGTTACTTTCATGGTTGTTCTTATATTTCTTATCTTCCCCCAACCCTTACTTTGATGGTTCTTCATTTTCTTGTGAAGTTAATAGGAACAAAGAACCCAGGGATGATGACCTAAAAGAGATCACGGATATGCTAAAGTTTCTTGTGGAACAATATGATAAAATACATTTGTAGATAGAAAGGCAAGGTTCAACTGTTCAAAACTTGGAGGCTAAAGCTAATAAACTAATTGAACCTCATAAAGTGCAACAAGCTTACATTGTGTATAATAGCCGATAAGAGCATGAATTGGCTGTAGAAATTTGCATTATAATTGAAGATTTAAAAAAAATACGAGGAGATGCTAGTGGAGGAGGTCAGAATAGAACACCAACAATCTATCCAATTAAAAGTTGAGGATGCCGATGTTGAAGAAGTAAGACTAGAGTCAACCAGGGACGTTCAAGATACAAATTTAGTTGACTCTAGTGTGATTGGTGTTGAGGAGGTTAAAAAACTTAAAGTTCATGTATTTGAGCGCGTTGGACCTCATTCCAAACACTTCTCTACATTATATTCAGATGGTGAAATGGAAACTGATATGTATGAGCCAATACAAGAGTCAAAGGAAGAGGTAGATGAGCCCTATATTCTGAAATGTTCAAAGCCGTCTGGGCAAAGTGATAATCCTCGGTTGAAAGCCAAAAAGTTCATAAAGTATCATTTAATTTTTGGCTCGCAACAATTTGTATTGCCCCGAGAGCATGATCATAGAGCAGAATGAAAACTTGGGGTCCAATTCATAAGTTCAAAGTGGAGGCAGAAAGTGATTCGCGTCGTGCCGCGACGTTAAATCAAGCGCTTGCTGGGAGGCAACCCAGCTTTACTTTTTTATTTTTATTTTATTTTATTTATTTATTATTATTGTATTATTCTTGTAGTGTCGAATTTTAATTTTTAGGAGCATGAAACGCAAAACCATTGGAAGGATGAAACAGTAAACAAGATGGTTGGAACTAAGTGTGAGGTACCCGCACGAAGGACTAGGCTTGGGAGAAGTCTGAGTACCCATGAGCTGCTAGTGCTTCTACCTTTGGCCTACCAGAGAGTTTTTTTTACCCTCTTATTAGTTATGGTATGCATTGGGGACAATGCAAAATTTTAAGTATGGGTAAGGAGATTGTGTGGGTGACTTTCCATGCTATTTTAGTTGTTTTAGTTTAATTGAATTTTTTTTTTCTTGCAAAAATAGAAAACATTGGACTTTTCCTGACGATGGATCTATTAGAAAATTTTCTTGAGGGATTTAAGTCGAAAGGAATAAGACAAAAAGATTTTCTTTTGTTAGGTAGTGTAGCAATTCCCCCTTGGTTTTTCTTTGTGCCGCGATTTTTTTCCAAGGGTTTTGTTTGAACTGGGTGTAGTTCATTTTATTTTTTTAGGAATAGGAGCCATTGTGTTGTGTTTTGAATTGAAGCAATATCTATTGACTTTGTTATGCCTTGAGAATAGTGAGTACTTTGGTTGTGACGCTTAGGATCCGTTTTTGACTCTTGTATAAGTACGTTAAATTGTATAATTTTAAATTTAGTTAACTGCTTTGACTAGAGTGTCTTGATGAATCTAATCCTGAGTGAGTTATGTGTCATGTGTGTGTGGGGTTTGGGTGTTATTCTGTGCATTGCATTTGATGCCTAGAACTTGCCCCGTATGTTTGCAAAGCGAAATAGTAGTTTTGTTCAGTCTTGGAAGTGATATAGGCGTTACTTTGCTGAGCCAGATATGTATATTTTACCCGCCTAGTTATTATGTATCGTAGTTAACCCCTTTGAACCTGTAATCCTATTTCTTATCAACAACATTACAAGCCTTACCCATTTGTTTGAATTAACAATCTATTTGAACCTTCTAACCTCTCATGAGCACTTGAATTGTTATGAATTGTGTAAAAGTTAAAGTGTGGGGCTGGTTGGTTTGGCATTTGAGTGGAACTAATGAAATAAGGAGAAAGGTGCATTGTTCTAAAAAATTAAGAGCCACTTAGATTAAAAAAAAGTTACATTGCTGTGAAAAAATAATTCCTTGATAAATGGTGACTCTTGATGTAAATGTGCTTAAAGAAGTATGGGGTAATATACATTGATGTGAAGGTGGAGTTTTGTTTGATATAAGTACGGGATTTGAATGTTAAAGTATATCTATTAAATTTCTTAGGGAGGTGTAGTCACTCTTATATCTAAATGTATCCTACCCGTCCCGTAGTCTACATTACAACCAAATAAAGTCCTACTTGATCCTAGATTGAATGAGCTCGATCAGTAGAGTAGTACGCTACGGACAAGCCTATGGTGCATCTTTTGTGGCATATGAATGTTATTTTTGAGAGTGAGTGAATTCTTTCTATCTTAAGTTCCTAAGTGTTCTTAAATTTTATTGTGTGGAACTACTCTCTTTTGTTGTGTGAGGGCACTTGATTCATGAAGGAAATGTAATGTCAATGGCCTATATATAGAGTAAGTAGGTGAGTTGTGAATAATGCATGGTACTTGTAAGTCAAACCTTGAGGTGAAGATGTTACGCTTTTGTGCTTAGTCTATTTTAAGTATTCTTGGTGTGATGAGTTAGGAGAATTGTTTAAAAAGGTCGTGTCTATATAAAGTGTAGTTTGATTAATCGAGGACGAGCAATGGTTTAAGTATGAAGTGTTGATGATACGCTATAATTACGTATTTTAGTCGCCTATTACACTCTAATTTACTGCACTTTAATTGAGTTTGAGCTTTAATCGCTAGTGTTTTGCACTAATTGTGTGTTTTATGCTTTGTAGGAGTGGTTCCGAGCTATGTAGATGTTATAAAATGAATTCAAGTGATTTGGATCTTTGAAGTCAGAGTAAAATCCCAAGTAATTAAGCAGCGATCGAGTTCGGGAATCAACAGATGATAGTTAAGAACAAACAAAGAATCGAGTAGGCATATTGCGCACTGTCTAGTAAAATGCACATTACTTTTCAATCAGAATTCCATTTGGGCTCCACAATATATGGTTGGAAATCTAATCCAAAGGGCTACAGCGTTCTTGTTTTACGTTTTTCCATGTTCCAAATAGAATAGGGTGAAAAACGTGGTCGAATCCGCGTCTGTGGATGTGAGGCAGAACACTAGGTAAAATCTGCGGCCGAATCCGCGGCCACAGATGTTCTAACCTGGAAAAGTGTCCTTTTTCGTGTAGGAGAAGGTATACTTGTTTGGTCCCGACCCTAATTGGTATATATACATAGAAAAATATTATTTTTCGGACTTTTGACACAGATTCGACCTAAGGAGGCAGAGACACAATAGGAGCAAGGCGGGGAATTCTTCTACGAGTTTTTCCTTCCTCTTCCTATTTTTCATTGTTGGTTATGACTTTTAGTATTGTAGTTTTACATACTATTATGAATAGCTAATTTGTTATCTAGGGTTTTTATGGAACCCTTTTAATGATAAATTCTTGTTATGTTTTTATATAATTGAGTCGTTGGATTTCTTTACTTGTTCAACTACATTTATCTTGTGGTTGGTTGAAGAGCTCTCAATCGACTGTGCCTATTTAGTGTGTATTACTCGGGAGAGAGTGAATATTTAGATAGTTATTGAACAACATCACTCCTAACGTATATGAGAGATCAATACGGAGGGTTTAAAGGTGGGATTAGGGATAACGAAACCTTGGTGCGATCCGAGTGAGCCGTACTTAATGCCAACTAGCGTAATTCGGGAGAATATGTCTAGTAAATATTGGTAGTTACTTGGGAGATAACTACAACACGCAATGCTCTCATGATCCGTAGAGAATACTAAGAAAAAATTATAGAAGATGTAGCGGGAAGAATTCCGACAATTGGGGAAATCATAACTCTAGACCTCCTTAATTTTTTGCTCCAGTCTTTTAGTGTTAATTTACTATTATAATTTGTTAGTTAACTATTTAAACACAAGAATATTAATATCTATAAGTTAGGAATTATTCAAGCTTGTATTCTTGGTGATAGTAAATAATTGTAGCTAAGACTTAGTTCTCTGTGGGATTCGACTACGGACTTGTAAACCGGATTATATTTGCAACAGCGCGTAGTCCTTTTTATAAGGCATAGTTGGGCGTTATCACCTGCTCCCAACACCCCGCCCGCTGTATTGTACCATATATTTTAACTTATTTCTACCATAACTATTATTGAGCTCATGCAGGAGAAAATAACTTACGGCACTTCTTATAATAGCATGCGTATCTGGAAATCTTCCATATAAAGAGGGCTCCAATTATCTTCTTGAGTACCCAAAAGAGGAAAAACTATCAAGGATCTCATTTTCAAGTAGGGGTGTTTGTCGATCGGTATGGTACGGTGATTAGATATGTTGGTTCGGTCTTTCGGTATTCGATTTCTTAAAATGCTATAGCAATACCGTACCTAATTTAATTCGGTATGGTTCACCTTTTCTCTTTTCTTTTAATTTATTCGGTACAGTAACTTAAATTTGTTCGGCTTGAATATTAACGTTGACAAAATCTTTGTCTAAAATTAGCAAGTATTAATTCATAAAAAGAAAAAGTACATAAAGAAATAAATTTGATCATTGAAAATGTCTTATTACTTGTTTAGAGATAATTGTTGAACGCAAAGAATACAACAAGGAATAATCAAATAGATACAACAACAAATCATAAAAGCATTATGTTAACCTGCTTGGCAACCTGAAGAATAACACTCAGAATCTGCAGCCTAATTTGTTCCTTTAGAAAATAAAGAAGTATATGGGTTTTAGTGTCCGCCTTATCATGAATGCCAAAGAAAAGTACTATGTAACTTAGTACATTATAACTAATAATATGTGTAATATGTAACTGTCACGGCCCAGAATTCTCACATTCGGGACTGTGATGACGCCTAACATTTTACTTGCTAGGAAAGCTAACATTAGAGAATCATTAAGCAAATTTTCATTCAATTCAGCAAATAAATTCAAATAAACTAAAACGAAATAAAACGAGCATGGAATAATATAAATACTTTAATATCTAATACTTATAGGATATGGAGTCACAACTCACGAGCTACTATGATTTACTACAAACAGAGTCTGAAAGGAAATACACTGTTCTGAAAGAGAAAAAACAATAAAGTATTGTGACTAGGAAGAGACTCTAGGGTCTGCGGACGCCGACAGATCTACCTTGGGTCTCCTGTCGAACAAGTCCAGCTGCTAACCTCACGATCAGTTCGGGCTAGCATTAAAATCTACACAAGAAGTGCAGAGCGTAGTATGAGTACAACCGACCCCATGTACTCTGTAAGTGCCGAGCCTAACCTCGACGAAGAAGTGACGAGGCTAAGGCAGGTCCCTCACACTTCAACATGTACGCAATCTAAATAATATAGACAAAAAAAAAGGAAATACAGAACGAAGTAAAGCAGTCAATTGAAAGTGATAACTACAACTTCAGGAATAAGTCAGCGACGCTCAAAATTTGCCAATCCTTAAGTGCAAAAAGGAAATACCGTAAGACTATCACAACTCAGAGAAATATAAACACACAGGGGCGCACAACCCGATCCTATCATACGTCACATATCCTCCCTTATTTCCTCGTAACAAGATTAACAACAATGAGTATATATATAAGTGTTGCGGCGTGCAACCCGATCCCACCATATCACAATATCATAATCATAGTTCATCCTAATTCCACCAAAATAATCCACCCTTATTACACCTATTGCGGCGTGCAACCCGTTCCCACCATACAATATAGATTCACCCTTATTCCACCTCATAATACCACCCTTATTTCACCTGCTGCGGCGTGCAACCAAATCCCACAATATCAATATACAGTACTCAATATGCACAGTAAAAACTTACAATTCAAATCACAGAAAAACCCTTTACAATCCCTAAACACCGAAATAAAACAAATAGGAAACCTTGTACAACTTGATAATCCGCATAAGTAATACTACACAGCGAGACCAATCCAGAATTTACAACTAGAAGGTACAAATAAACCAACTTGAGCAAATAGTAGAAGATCATGAAACTATGGAAAGATCTAATATCATAAACAGGAGGAAACTGTGACTAACAGGTAGCAATTAGGAATGGGAGCACATTTAGAGCATATAACAATTAGGACAGGGAAAATTGAGAATTTAAGAAAAACGGGAAAACAGATAATTCAGCGGCGCATACACACTCGTCACCTCACATATACGCCACTCACATGAAGTTCACATAACACATAGTTTGAGGGTTCCTAATTCCCGCAGGTCAAGGTTAGACACAACACTTACCTCGCTCCAAGGATCACTCGATGCTCAACCAAAGTTTTGCCTCTCAAACGAGCCTCTGAACCAATATAATCTAGCAAATTACCAACCATACTATTCAAATTAAGCCTTAGGAACTACCCACGATTGCAAAGAATTCAATTTAGGCCATTTTTGAAAAAGTCAACCCCCGGGCCCGCTTGGTCCAATCTCGAAGTTCGAACCAAACCCCGATTACCCATTCATTCCCGAGCCCGATTATGTAATTTATTTTGGAATCCGACCTCAAATTAAGGTCTAAATCCCCAATTTACTAAATCCCTAATTTCTACCCAAAACCCCCCTATTTTCACCATGAAAACACAAGATTTTAGGTTAAAAACTTTTGAAATGTAATGAAATATTGAAAGAAAATAGTTTAGAATCACTCACCAAGGATGGAAAAATCGCATCTAGGGTTCTAGGTTCTGAAAATTTGAAGAATGAACCAAGAATTTCGTCTAAGTCAAGTTTTGATTAGCTGCAGATGTTGCATTTGTGACCTAGGGTTCACAAATGCGAACCCCGCAAATGCGAAGAAACCATCGCATCTCTGCATTCATCGCATTTCCGATGAGAAGTTCGCAAATGCGAACACAGTCTTTCAGCAATTGCGATCAATTGATCGTATTTGCGATCACTGCCCCCACCAGTCCCCCTTCGCAAATGCGAAAATCATATGGCCCAGCTAATCTTTGCAAATGCGATGAGTAACTCGCAAATGCGAACTCATTAGAGGTCGCAAATGCGTAGCCTAATCTCGCAAATGCGAGATTAGAGGCCTGCACCAGAACAGGAACACCAACAACATTTCATAAGTCAAATTTCACTCCGTAGCCTATCCGAAACTCACCCGAGCCCTCAGGGCTCTAAACTAACTGTGCACACAAGTTTAAAAATATCATACAGACTTGCTCGCGCGATCGAATCGTCAAAATAACACCTAGAACTACGATTTGAACATCAAATCAAATGAAATTTTGAATAAAACTTTGAAACTTTTATTTTCACAATCGGACGTCTGGATCGCATCAAATCAACTCTGTTTCTCACCAAATTTGAGATACAAGTCATAAATATACTATTGGACCTATACCTGGCTCCGGAACCAAAATACGGACCCGAAATCCAAAAGTCAAACATCGGTCAAACATTTCAAGTTCATTAAGCCTTAGACATTCAATTTTCTATAAAATGCGATAACGCTGGCTAGGGGCTCCCGAATTCGATTCCGGTCATACGCTCAAGTCCCAAATCACGATACGGACCCATCGAACCTTCAAAATACGAGTTCTGGTTCGTCTGCTCAAAACGTTGACCGAAGTTATCTCAAGTAGAATTGAAGCCAAATTTTCATATTTTTCTCATTTTTTAACATCAAAGCTTTCTGGAAAGACGTTCGGACTTTACACGCAAATCGAGAAAGGCTAAAACAAGATATTTAAGGCTTCAGATCACAGAATTAGGTTTTAAAACATAAGATGACCTATTGGTTCATCACAGTAACTTAATATATATTTCGGTACAATATCGGTATTTCGGTATCAATTTTTTAAGTACCAACTACCATACATAATACCAATTTATTAAAAGAATACCAAATACCAAAATTTTCGATTTTAATAGAATAACTCGGTATTTACCAAATTATGCACAACCTTATTTTCAAGTATTGAATCTTGAGATCTATTGATACCAAACATAGTTCTAGGCATGAAGAAAATTTGAATATTTTATTTAGTATAAAGGCACATACGTATTTTTAGTTACCCAAATCTGTCAAAAATACATTTACAAAAATGTGTAGGAACATAGTGAAATAACTCACATATACGCACTTGGGCGACACTGAATTGTAACACTTGTTTCGTATTCGACCAATAGTGTACATTTTTTTCCTACTACCCCAAGTTTATCTCACCTCGTTAATTAGAAGAATAAAAATAATATTAATAAAAGGTCAGCTATGAGTTACCTTTATAATTGAAGACCTAACGAAGACTAATTAATAAAAAAGGAAATCAATATTATTGTTTACCGTTAAAGATAATCTTATTTAAATAAATCAAAATGTGTGGTTAATGACCCTATGCTTATGACGTACTTTCTTTCTTTCTTCTTCCTTGTTTGTGTTAGTAAATTCAATGACGCTGCAGTTGCGATTGGCACCGGGAAGCCCACGAAGGAATTGTTGCTCATGAAGACAAATAACTGTCTGCCTCCCGGTAGGATTTAATGAAGAATATTCTGCAATATTATATAAATAGTCCGTTATAGAGAATATGGCATTCATAGTCTTCCATTACACATTCTTCAGTGGCCCCCATAATTGTCACTTAAGAGGGGCTTGATCCTAGGACCTTGTTCCCTATGTGAAATTATAAATAGTGACTTCAACAGCTATTATGGAGACACGAATTTTATGACAAACATATACCATATATTATTCAAGATCTCAATAACATTTCATTTCTTGCTTATTAAGAATCATACGGGTGCCTTCGGAAGCTCTGCTCCCAGAACTAGGCTATCTATTGTTTTATCTCGATTTCAACGCTAAGCCTTCTATTTTATTTAATTTATTTATCATTTGAGATCAAATTGATTCACTTTTCTATAAACCACGATATAAATTTAACTTTATCGTTTTACGGGTAAACTGTTTGGCACCTACTGTGGGGCTTGTACAGTTGCATAATTGGGTTGATCCTTGCATCTATTACTAACCTGTTTAATTCTTTGTTCTTAGAAAAAATCATTAAATTGGCAGATAGCGATGTTAACATCACGCACAACGTTGAGGCCCAAGGAAATAAGCTTCAACACGAAGATTCGATCAGTGATACCCGCAACGAGGGGGATGAGGCCACGACGGTCCATAGCGAGCAATATCCACGATATGTTTGGGAGGCGACTCCTGATTATGCTGAAGACGAGCATGTTACGAAAACAAGGAGAATCCTGAGGGAACAACAAAAACTATTATGGGTCGTCTCTTGCGACATGATCAGTTCATGACGGAGTTGAGGCGGGCGTTGTTGGGCTTCCAACAACACGAATGGATGAGGCCCAGTTCCTCTTGGTGCTCCCTCAAACCAAACATCACAAAGGGATGATAACAACACCCTGAGGGGTGAGATCGGCTTCGATAGGCTCGAGAGGAATGGCACCCGATTCAGTAACAATAATGAGCACAATCCCTTTAAAATCGAACTCATGTGGTTTTTGAGGGAAATAGAGGCTCGAATAGATCAAATCACAGGCGCGCCGCCAGTATTGAAAGGACTAGACTCAAATAAACACACCCAGTTACCGTTCAAACCAAGCGTGGCACCAGATTTTATCCTGAAGCGATTCGAAATGCCTGACGTGCCAAAATATGATGAGACTTCGGATCCTCAGGAGCACATCACCACCTATACAATGGCGGTGAAAGGAAACGACTTAGCTCCACACGACATTGAGTCATTCTTGTTGAAGAAGTTAGGCGAGACCCTCACGAACGCGGCAGAAGTTTTCGATCAACGTATAGATTCGCTACCGATAGGAGAGTTAATGATAGCCGGAATAACATATCCTTGTAGGAAAAAGAAGTATTAGGCTCCCGGGATTCCACAAGGTTGTCATAATATAACTTTAATGTCAGCGTTGTGGAATTGGTACCCACAATGTGGAACATTAAGGAAGCACGGTTACCGAGGCGATGAGATCTGACCCCATTCAGAAGGATCAGAATCTATGGTGCGAGTACCATAGGACCAACATCCACCGGACTGGGGACTACGGACATTTACGCGAGGAGGTGGCGACATTGCTGAAGAACGGTCATCTCAGAGAATTATTAAGCAACTGGTCTAAGAACAAGTATGGTCACAACGGTATAATGTGGAACCCTCGAAAGCAGGAGAAAATTCTCCTCGCTTGACGATCAACGTGATTTTCGGGGGAGGGGGGGTACGAGATTAATGGTGTAACTTTCTTGGCAATATACTCCGAGAAATCAGTGAGGATGATATCACCTTCACGGAGCAGGACGCAGATGGAATCATACAACCACATAATGATGCCCTGGTAATTTCTCTTAATGTTTTAGATTTTAAAATTAAACGTGTTTTGGTGGAACCAGGGAGTTCAGTCAATATTATCCAATAGAGAGTGATGGAACAAGCCAAGATAATAGGAAGTCATATCCCATCCACAAAGCTCCTCGCCGGGTTCAATTTAGCAGGTGTTACAACTTGAGGGGAAATTCTGCTGCCGACGAATGCCGAGGGTGTAATGAAGATGGCCGTTTTGAAGTAGTAGATGGAGATATGGGTTACAATATTATTCTTGGAAGACCATGTTGGCACGAGATAAAGGTTGTGCCATCAACTTCTAAAATTCCCAACTACGGAGGGAATTAAAAAAATAAGAGGAGATCAACCGGTGGCAAGGGAGATGAGCGCGATCTCAGTTTTCAGTAGCAAAGGGAAGTAGCATACGACATAACAATTGTAGGAATAGACACTTACTCCCGCACCAAACAAAGTTAACAGGGGGGAGAAATCGGCGGAATCCTATCAGGTACCAAGATGTTTCCAGGTACTAGAATAAACGTACGCAACCAAATCCACTACGGAAGAACTCGAGCAAGTCACATTGTTTGAGAAATTCTTGTAGAGGAAGTTCCACTTTGGGACAGGACTAAACACCGAGCTCAGAGGTGGCTGTCAACAAGTCAAGCCTAGATCCTAACATCCCTCCGGTAAGGCACATGAATCGCCATATTGTCGGGGTTAGAAACAAATTTGTCAAAAAGGTAACTCCATCGCTTGATATCGGTTCAATCCAAGAGGTAAAGTATCCTGATGACTAGCTAACATAGGTGTAGTTCCAAAAAAAAATAATACATTTCGCATGTGCGCATATTATACAGATATGAATAAGGCGTGCAAAAAAGACTCGTTCCTATTTCAAAACATTGATCAAATGATTTATGCAACGGCTGGACATGAGTTGATGAGTTTCCCCGATTCCTATTCTGGGTACAACCAAATCAAAATGTACTCGGAGGATCAGGAAAAAACTTCGTTGATGACGACTATCAACATATATTGCTATAATGTGATGCCTTTCATGCTTAAGAATGTTGAAGCCACTTATCAGAAGCTTGCAAATAAAATGTCTAAAAACAAATAGGAAAAATCATGGAAGTTTACATAGATGTTGCTATTTAAGTCTTTGAACGCATGTGATCATCTTAAACACCTACAAGAAACTTTTGACATTTTATGAAGCATAACATGAAGCTTAACCCCGAAAAGTGTGCATTTAGAGTCAACTCCGGTAAATTCTTAGGGTTACTGGTGTCTCAAAAGGGGATTGAAGTTATTCTCGATTAAATTAAAGCCATCGAGGACATCCTAGACCAGCTATCAAACGTGAAAGAGGTTCAAAGGTTAACAGGAAGAATGGCCGCTTTAAGCAAATTCATTTCCCGACCTTCAAAAAAATGTCATCACTTATTTTCACTTCTAAAAAAGAAGAACAACTTTGAATGGACTCTGGAATGCCAGCATTCTATACAAGAGTTGAAAATGTATTTATTGAGCCCTCCATTATTATTGAAACCGTAGGAAGGCGAGCAGTTGCTTATTTACTTAGCGGTCTTGGAGGTAGCGTTAAGTGCCGTTTTAGTCTGTGCATACAAAGGTACGAAAATCTCCTATATATTATGTTAGTAAAATGTTAATGGGAGAGGAAACACACTACCCACATCTGGAAATATAGGCCTTAAATCTCGTAGTCGTCGCTCAAAAGCTTAGGCCTTATTTTTAATGTCATCCGATAGTCGTGGTGACAACTTTCCCCCTTTAAAATATCCTTCATAAACCTGAACTATCAGGTCAACCGGAAAAATAGGCAGTCGAAATGAGTGAATTTGACATAAAGTATAAACCTAGGACTGCGATCAAGTCAAAAGTTTTGGCCGACTTTATGGCCAATTTCTTTCTCGAATTGCTGCCTTTGGCCACCAAAGAAGCGGTGATGGTGTCATAATCGACATTGGGAGTCTGTACCTTGTTCACGGATGGGGCTTACAACGTGAAAGGGTCCGGGCTCGAGGTAGTACTAATCACGCCCTCGGGGGAAACCCTAAAGTAGGCCATAAGNGGCAACTGCAGGTGCAAACATGATTAATCAACACAAGAAACCAATAATGTAAGCTAAATTGGAAATTTGAGACATTTTTAAAACAACAAGCTTTCATTGATTAACAGTGATGATTAGCACCAAAACAGATTAAAATCAAGAACAACCAAAACATGAGCAAGACAGAAATAAAAACTGAAACAAAACATAGGTAGACATCCCAAACTGGGTCATAGATGGTATTGGAGGGGGTGGCACTGGACATTCCTAAGGCTGGGGTGGTGCAGATGAGGCTGAATTCTTGGTTTGTAGAAGGGACAGCATTTGGTGTAAGACACCTTCGTTTTTCTCCTTCTCCTTAGCCAACTCAGCTTTGAGAGCATCACGCTCATCTTCCACCTCAATCAAGCGAGACTTCAATCGAAGGATCTCCATATCCTTTAACTCCCTTTCTTGCACTAGGATGCGGGCCTTGCTGTTGACTGGTTGCTTCCGAGATGAACTAGGTTCATCTTCCGGGGAATTGACAATATAGTCACAAGACAGCACAGTGTCCTTTCCAAAGTAATCCTTAGCAGTAGCCAACTCAGCCTTCTTTGTAGGAACTCCAAAATGAGCAAGAACTGCAGTCAGAATAAAGCCATAGGGGATTGCATGGTCTTTGGTGCCATTCACCACTCTGTCCAAGAGCTGGATGATAAAAGCTGGCCAATTGATCTTCTTGCCTCTGTATAGACACTCCATGAGGGTTAAGTCCATGTAGTTCGCAATGTGTCGTCGTTCTTGTCTGGGCAGCAGGAATTTGATCACAAATTCAAAGAACAGCTTGTGCTCAGGCTTCCTCTCACTTTTGAACACAACCATGGGTTCTATCTCCTTCTCATTTTTGACGAAGAATCGGGTAATACTGATAGCTGAGGACATTCCATCTAAGCAAGGCCATCATTGCCTTGTATAGTCGTCATATCCCTCAGATGGAATGTCTAGAATGACCCAGTTCTTGAGCATCAAAGGAGACTTCAACTCCCTTGACAAATGAGATAACCCTGCCTCCAATCACTGTTGCATTCCCCATGAACTCCACAATCTCATTCCTGACCATTCTGCCTTCCATGCGAAGGACCATGTCCTTCCAGCCCTGCACTGCCAGAAAATCCAGTAAATACCTCATACTAGGCTCCTCCAAATCCTTCAACAACTTCCCCTTCAAGATATGTCTCTTGCAAAACAAGGCAACTCTATTAGTAGACACTTCTCCAACCTCCTTCTCTTCATCTCCACTCCATTCCGGATCATCATCCCTCTTCACAATCTTAACTTTATTCACTTTCTTTTGCTTGGACCTTGTACTTGTTGAGGTACTCGCAGTGGGAGTAGACACAGTAGCTGACTTCTTTGAAGAAGCCTTATCCTGTTTGGGTTTTGGTGTCCTAACCACAGCTGGAGCTAGATGATCCTCTTGTTAGACCAGGTCCAACATCTCTTCTTCAACAACAATAGCCTCAACAGGCTCCCCTACCTTTGCTTTTCCCTTCTCTGCCCTTTTTCTTTTGCTCTCTTGCAGAGCTTTTTCCAACTTCTCCTCCTCTTCTCGTACAGTATTTCTTGTAGCTCGTACCCTTGTAACAGAGACACTAACAGACTCAGCAGTCTTCCTTTTCTTTGAAGGAACTGAGGCTTTAGACTTTTTGGGCTTTGGAGTCCTTCTCTTCTTGGGGTTGTATGAGTCCCCCAACTTCTTCAGTCTTTCAGCCAAAGTTTCTTCCCCAGAAGAAACGCGTTCATCTATCTCCTTCATTAGCTTCTCCAACCCTGCAGCAGCTTCCTCAACTTCATTAGTTCCCCCTATCACCATGACATCATATTCAAGATTTTTAAGAATGGGGCCACAAATTGCAAGCGTGGTAGCATCCTCCTCGGGTCCCCTCACACCTGCATCTCCCTCATTCTCAAGAATTTTCTCTTTCCCAATTTTTCTTCGCCAACTTGGCACTTCCACATCTACTACAGACCCCACAAGCACAAAATTGATTTTCAGAAAAACAGAGGTAACTTCAGTATTACCTTTTTCAGCACTGGTTGAACCAGTTGCTTCATCTTCATTTGCTGACTTAAATGATTCTTCAGACGATTCTGGTTTAGAGCCTTCTTCAGCATGCAATAATTCTTCCAAGAATTTTGCTCATGAACTAGAAGCCACAGTTTTGCGTGCAAGAACTTTTATACGACGAGGCTTCGGGGCTGGGGTAGGATTTTGTGTGGGTTTTTGGGGCATCATGATGTTCAGGGAAAAAATTCTCAGAAGATTCAGAACTAAAGACCGGTGGAGAATCAGATTCATAGACTCCTTCATCATACTCCCGATTTTGAGAATCATAGGAAGCAGACGACATGGTTTTAATTTTTAGAGAAAAAGAGGGCAAGAGGCAGTAGAGATTTTAGTGTTGGGTGAATTGAATGAGGTTCGACTCTTGCTTTATGGCATAAAGGGTAATGATGGCCTTTTTATAACATGTGGCTGGGGTAATTGTACCAGAAGAGTATTAACTCAAGTGGAATTCTAATCGCTACAGAATTGTCATTGATTAGACATTGATTGGACAGTTACTTTCCCCCTAAAACTAGGCTAATTAAGTGAGATAGGACTTCTTGAAACTGGTTCAATTTGGGTAAGTGCAGAGTATTTGATTTTGAACCATAAGTAGATAGAATCCTGCTCATGTATGACTGTACTTGAATTAATACATGTATGAAAATGAGAACGTACCTTGTCAGTCATGTAAACCAACATGGATGAACCAGGTTCATCCTGATAAATTCTTTATTTTTCCTCAATTCACAAAAATAGAGAAACATCATTAGCAACTAGGGAATCATATTAATACATGGCAATAAAGACATAATGCTGAGCAATGATTAATCTGATTAAGTACCTAATTATCCCTAATTTAATTTTTTTTTGTTTTTCAATTATGTGATCTTAATCATCCCTAATTCAAACATGTTTCTCTCATAGTGCTCTCTACTCAGTGCTTTGGTAAATATATCAGCGATTTGATGATCAGTAGCACAAAATTCGATTGAGATCATTCCTTTCTCATAGTTATCCCTTAGGAAGTGGTGCCTAACATCTATGTGCTTAGTTCTTTTGTGATGAATCGAGTTCTTCGTCATACTAATTACACTAGTATTATCACAGAAAATAGGAATGCATCCCACATCAATACCAAAATCCAAGAGTTGTTTCTTGATCCAAAGCAACTGAGCACAACTAGAGGCTGCAACCACATATTCAGCCTCAGCAGTAGACAAGGCTACTGAATTTAGTTTCTTGGTTGCCCAAGAGACAAGACAGGAGCACAAAAAGTGAGCCATGCCTGAAGTACTTTTCCTGGCAACCAGAAAACCTGCATAATCAGCATCAGCATATCCTACAAGGTCACAATTACTACCTTTAGGATACCAAAGGCACAAATCAATGGTGCCTTTCAAATATCTCAAAATTCTTTTTACTGCAGTGAGATGTGACTCTTTTGGATTTGCTTGAAACCTAGCACATAGTCCCACACTGAACACAATATCAGGTCTACTTGCAGTAAGATAGAGAAGAGACCTTATCATTCCTCTGTATGTCTTCTGATCAACGGATGAACCAGGTACATCCACATCCAATTTTGTAGCTGTGGCTATTGGGGTATCTATCTCCTTTGAGTCCTCCATTTTTAACTTCTTGAGGAGTTCTTTCACATACTTCTGTTGATGAATCATTGTACCATGAGGATTTTGTTTGATCTGCAAGCCTAAGAAGAAGGTTAATTCTCCCATCATACTCATTTCAAACTCACTCCCCATTAATGTAGCAAATTCCTTGCTAAGCTTTTCAGTAGTTGCCCCAAATATGATATCATCAACATATATTTGCACAATCAGAAGATCCTTTCCCTTTTCATTTAGGAACAAAGTACTGTCTATTTTTCCTCATTTGTACCCATGTTCCAGCATAAAATTTGACAATCTTTCGTACCAAGCTCTAGGTGCTTGCTTGAGACCATAGAGAGCCTTGTCAAGTTTATACACATGATCAGGTGACTCTTTGTTTTCAAAACCAGGAGGCTGTTTTACAAATACATCTTCCTTCAAATAGCCATTGAGAAAGGCACTCTTAACATCCATCTGATGGAGAGTGAATTCCATGTGTGCAGCAAATGCTATAAGAAGTCTGATTGCCTCCAATCTTGCCACAGGAGTAAAGGTCTCATCATAGTCAATTCCCTCTTCTTGACTGTATCCTTGAACAACCAGTCTTGCCTTGTTTCTTGTAACGGTTCCATCCTCGTCGAGCTTGTTTCTGAAAACCCACTTGGTGCCAATTACTGCTCTGTCAAGTGGCCTGGGTACCAAGTGCCATACCTGACTTATTTCAAATTAATTTAGCTCTTCTTGCATGGCATTTACCCAGTCAGCATTCTGTAGGGCTTCAGCAATGTTCTTTTGTTCTAACAAGGACAGAAACACATCAAACGCACACATATTTTTTAATGAGGATCTAGTTTTGATTCCAGATTTCAAGTCTGTTATGATGTTCTCAAGAGGGTGAGAACTCTGATATCTGTGTGGTTTGAGCACTTGTTGTTCACTGCTGGACTATTCCATGTTGTCTTGTAGTTGTGGAACAGGATCAGGGCCAGGGTTTTCATGTAGTATTCCCCCTGTCGATTTGCGTGAGATAGTTGAACCTGGTCCATCACCTGTTCCATCTGCCATAGGTGCTTCAATGTAGTCATTGCTCCTCACCAGTCCAAGCTCCTCATCTTCTGGTTCCTGTCTCTCAGATAAAGTGTTAGTTTCATCAAAGACAACATGTACACTTTCTTCTACACACATAGTTCTTTTATTGTATATTTTATAAGCTTTACTATGTGTTGAGTATCCCAAGAACACTCCCTCATCACTTTTGGGATCAAATTTTCCTAGAGTATCTTTGCCATTATTATGCACATAACACTTGCATCCAAAATCCATAAGGTGGGATATGTTGGGCTTTCTCCCTGTAAATAACTCATAGGGAGTTTTCTCTACCAGAGGTCTGGTCATGCATCTATTGATAATGTAGCATGCAGTGTTTATTGCTTCTTCCCAGAAGCTGTGAGGTAGTTTGCTTGATAGAAGCATGGTTCTTGCCATGTCTTCAAGAGTTCTATTCTTTCTTTCCACAATCCCATTTTGCTGTGGGGTTTTAGGGGCTGAAAAGTTGTGATTGATACCATGTTCATCACAGAACTTAGCAAACTTAGCATTTTCAAATTCAGTCCCATGGTCTGATCTTATTGATGCTAGTTGATGTCCTAACTAATTTTGAGTTTTCTTAACAAATGTGATAAACATATCAAATGCTTCATCCTTAGATGCCAGAAATAAGGTCCACGTGAACCTTGAGTAATCATCAACTAACACCATCACATATTTCTTACCACCTCTGCTCAGAGTTCTCATTGGACCACACAGATCCAGATGAACCAGTTCCAACGACCTGGTGGTACTAACCATTTTCTTACTTTTTAAAGAAGATCTTATCTGCTTCCCCCTTGCACATGCCTCACAAACTTTGTCTTCCTTGAACTTAATGTTAGGGAGTCCTACAACTAAGTTCTTAGAGACTAGCTTGTTAAGCTGAGTCAGACTTGCATGACCAAGTCTTTTGTGCCACAGGAGGGGATCACTGTCCAACACACTAAGGCAAGTGAGTTCATTGTCAGACAGCGTGGACAAGTCAATGACATAGATATTGTTCATTCTCTTTCCTTGCAACATAATCTTGTCAGTAAGCAGATTTATCACAAAACATTTTGTGGAGGTAAAAGCGACAAGGTTACCTCTTTCATACAATTGTGACACACTGATTAGGCTATATTTCAAGCCATCTATCAGATACACATGTTCAATTGAACGTGTGTCATCTTTACCTACCTTGCCGACCCCTATAATTTCACCTTTCTTTTCGTTTCCAAAGGAGACATTTCCTCCTTTGAGGTTTTCAAGTGAAACTGTTCCTTGTTTCCTGTCATATGCTTAGAGCAACCACTGTCCAAAAACCAAATTAGGCTGCTTCCCTTCACTTGTACCTACAAAAGCAAATCAGGGGTTAGTTTTAAGAACCCAAACTAGTTTGGGTCCTTTTCTATGAGAGAAAGGATGAATCAGATTTTTCCTGGCCTAGTTTGGTAGCCAGTTCTTCTTTTTAATGAATCTCTCATTTTTCTGACTGGCCTGCTCTTTTACACCACACTCATATTTGTAGTGACCAGTCTTCCCACAATGGGTGCACATTTTATTTTCAGGGAGAGTGAGATACTTGCTTTTGGGATCCCA
>ML252878.1:26716-38836 GCA_005239495.1 Nicotiana undulata | reverse complement strand
TGCTTTCAGCATTGCACACTCTTTAGATAGTTGATCCTTCTCTTTGGTTGTTTCCTCAGAATCATCTATGAAGTCAAGTAGCAACTCAAAGAGTTTCTCCTTAGAAAAACATTATTTTAGTTTTAAATTGTGAGATACTTACCTCTGGTTCTTAATAAGTGTCCTCATCAGATTCTCCTATTTCCATGAGAGCCAGATCTTCTGTCTCACCATCCTATGATTCTTCATCTGAACTTTCCCCCCAAGCAGCAACCATAGCCTTTGTAGTGGTTATCTTGGGTTGGACCAGTTCCTTCTTCCTGTTCTTTCTTTCATATCTCTCTTTCCTCCATTCTACTTCCCACTGAGGGCAGTTTTTGATGAGATGGTCAGTTTTTCCACACTTGTAGCATCCCTCATTAGCTGGCCTTTCTGGTGCCTTTGCCTTGTTGAAGTTTCCTCCCCTAGAGATGCCCTTCTTCCTCATGAGAAAGTTTCTAAATTCTTTAGTGATCATGGACATCTCATCCTCTTCCAGGTCTTCTCCTTCAGTGATCCTCAGTGCTAGACTTCTCTCCATCTTTGGGGTATCCATCTTCATGGTTTGCCTTCTGAGTTCATAAGCAGTGAGATTTCCAATTAACTCATCGAGTCTAAGGGTTGCCATATTTTTGGATTTCTCGATAGCAGTGATCTTGCTTTCCCAGGAGATAGGCAAAACCCTTGTCAAGATCTTCTCTACCTTGTCTTCTTCAAGTATGATTCTCCCAAGAGACTTGAGTTCATTGGTCAAGGTTGTAAACCTTGTGTATATCTCCTGACTAGTTTCTCCTTCTTTCATAGTGAAGTTTTCATACTGAGAGTATAGTAGTGTACCTCTAGACCTTTTAACTTGAGGTGTTCCTTCATGAGCTACTTGTAGAGTGTCCCAGATTTCCTTGGCTATTGTGCAGCTTTGGATTCTACTGTATTCATCAGGACCTAGTCCACATACTAGCCACTTCTTGGCCTTGGCATTCTTCTCCCATTTCTTCAAATCTTCAGTCGTGCAGTCAGCCCTAGTCTTGGGTACATCCACACCTTCAGTAGTCTTCTTCATTTNGTGTTGTCTAATAAGAAGAACCGGGTTCTTCTTTGTGTACTACTTTCTACTGTTGCGGAATAATTAAAGAAGTAAAGTAAAGACACAGAGATTTTTACGTGAAAAACACCTGGCTAAAAAGGTGAAAAAACCACGACCTACTCCTCAGTAGGATTTTCTCAAATTCTTCACTAAAACTCCAAGCCAAAACGGACTTACAAAATAAACTCTTTTGTAATCCTAGGACTAACTCTAATCCTCTTTGTATCAACTAGCCTCTAGCTAATTTCTACAGAATTCAAGCTAACTCTACCTTGAACAATGTGTACCTATTACAATTGCTTCTATGAAAGCTAAAAAGATACAATATTAAATCGCCTACTACAACCAACTAGACTCAATGATAAACATATGTAACTGTTTCTTCTAGTTGAACTGTAGCCTTTGTATCGCACAACAATTCTGTTTGCAAAATATCTCTGGGACTTTTGCTTCAGATCTTGATTCACTTTAGTACTTGTGCGTCAATAATTTCAACAGTAATACATTGAGTATTTATAGAGTCCGTTTGTTGAGTACATGATTCAATTCTGATCCAACTCTTCCTGGGTAAACGAGTTTGATTCTTGTACCAATTGTTCCGTTCAGATGTGTATGCTATGATGGACCTGGTTCAACTTGTCATCTTTTGTCAATCTTCAAAACCCATTCAGTGACATGGGCCAACAATAAGGATTGTTCCCTTGACTAACAATGAAGTCGAGTATGAGGCTTTAATTGCAGGTATCGAGCTGGCACGGGGACTGGACTCTGAGGTCCTAGAAACCAAATGTGTTTCCCAACTGGTAGTAAATCAGGTCTGCAGGATCTTCATAACCAAAGAGGAACACATGCAATAATATGTAGTGAAGGTCCAGACTGTGCTCGCACAGTTCAGGGAATGGTCAATAACCCACATCGGAGAGGGGTGGGGGAATGCGGAAGCAGACACACTGGCCAATTTGGGCTCGTCTATGGAAATGAAATGATCAGACTCTGGTACGGTCACACAACTTATGCATTCCGTATTGAATGTGGAGAGTTATTATGAAGTAAACACGATCAATTTGATCTGGGACTGGAGAAATGAGATCATTGATTATCTCGAGCATGGAAAACTACCAGAAGATCCCAAAGCATCCTTGGCACCGGGCACTAAAGAAGCCTGTTACTATTTCAAGGGAGGCCAATTATGTAGAAAGTCTTTCTAAGGCTTGTTGGCCCGATGTTTAGGAGCCTCCGAGGCTAATTACATCATGAGAGAAGTTCACGAAGGAATCTATGGAAATAACTCGGGTGCGAACTTCTTGGTATTGGAGCTAATTAGGGAAGGATACTACTAGCCCCCGATGGAACAAGACACTAAGACATATGTTCAAAAATTCAATAAGTGTCTACGCCATGCACCATTGGTGCATCAACCAGTGGAATTATTGCACTCGGTTTTGTCTTCCTGGCCATTCATGAAATAGGAGATGGACATAGTCGGTTTGTTTCCACAGACTCCTAGTAAGGTAAGATTTCCTTTTATTTTAATTGACTTTTTTCTAAAGGGGTTGAAGCAGGTCCTTAGCAGAAAATTAGCGAGTGCGAAGTGGTTGACTTCCTACGGGTGAAGATAATTTGTAGGTTCTATATACCAAAAGAGGCAGCATGCGACAACGGGCCACAATTATAGGCTCAAAGGTCACAAAATTTCAAGAAGACTTGAAAATCAAAAGAATCACATCATCGCCATATCACCTGAGCGCGAACGGTCAAGCAGAATCAATAAACAAAGTGATTATTAAAAATCTCAAAAAGATATCGGAAGCAGCCAAAGGAAAATGGCTTGAAGAGTTACCATGAGTGCTATGGGTGATGTTTTATACTTTAACACCACACAAGAGGGGGGTGATTTGTGTGGTGTCAAATTTTTCGAGTGTTGTGTTATTAGAAGAACCTGGTTCTTCTTAGTGTTCCAACTTCTACTGGAGCGGAATAATAAATGCAGTAAAGTAAAAACACAGAGATATTTACGTGGAAAACACCAGGCTCAAAAGGTGAAAAAACCACGACCTACTCCTCAGTAGGATTTTCACAAACTCTTCACTACAACTCTGAGCCAAACAAAATTTACAAAATAAACTCTTTTGTAAACCTTGGACTACCTCTTATCCCTTTGTAGCAACCTAGCCTCTAGCTAATTGCGATAAGCTTCAAGTTAACTCTAACTTGAACAGTGTGTACCTGTTACAATTTCTTCTAAGAAAGCTGAAAAAATACAATATTAAATCACCTACTACAACCAACTAGACTCAATAAACAAACAGATGAAACTATTTCTTCTAGCTGGTCAGTAGCCTTTGTGTCGCACAAGGATTCTTCTTGCAAAATATCTCTGGAAATTTTGCTTTCAATTCTTGTTCTACTTCTGCCTTTGTGCGATCATTCTTCCGTAGGAATACTTCAACATTATATAGCGCCAGAAGTTGAGGTGTTCTTGTTTAAGTCTGATGCAACTCTTCCTTGGTGAAAGAGTTTGTATTAAACTCAACTTCCTTCCTTTGTTACTATCCTTGCTGAATTCGAACTCTAACCTCTTATCAATCTGATACCTTTTCGCTTTAGGAGACAACCTCTTAGTTCCCTGATTATTCACATAACTTGTTATCTCCTACACATGGACTCTTCACGTGTCAATGAGTCTGTTTCACTATGATAGCCTAATGGACCTCGTTCAACTTGGTAGACATTTGTCAATCTTCAAAACCATGCAGTGACTTGGGTCAACAAATTCCCCCTTTTTGATGATGACAAACCCTGTGCTTAACCCTGTATAATCTTCAAACACTTTGTATGATTTTAAGCATTTATCATAGAGAGACCGGGTTCATTAGGTTATAAATATCACAACTGTTTGATATTAAAAAAAAACACATTTCTTCCCACTTTTTACATCATCGAAAAGTTAAGAAATGATAAACTTACCAGAGTTATTAACAATTACTCATGGCCATTTGAGGCAACTGCAGGTGCAAAATATGATTAATCATCACAAGAAACCAATAAATGTAAGCTAAATAAGAAATTGAGACAAGTCAATAACAAAACAGCAAAATTCATTGATAGGATCGGAGATCAAACACCATACAGTCAAAAACAAAAAAACAATCATAACCATGAGCAAAACAGAGTAAAAAGAGAAACATAACAAATCCCGAACTGGGTCATAGATAGGTATTTGGTGGCTCTTGACATCCTAAGGTTGGGTAGGTACAGATGAGGTTGGGTTCTTGGATTGAAGGAGAGATAGCATTTGGTGAAGAACACCTTCATTTTTCTCCTTCTCCTTTGCTAGTTCAACTCTGAAAGCATCCCGCTCAGCTTCCACCTCATGAAGGCGAGATTTCAATCGAAGGATCTCCTCATCCTTTATCTCTGCTTCCTGCACCAATGTCCTTACTTTACTATTGACTGGTTGCTTCCTAGATGAACCAGGTTCATCTTTCGGAACATTGACAATATAATCACAAGTCAACAAAGTGTTCCTCCCAAAATAATCCTTAGCATTAGCCTTAGCATTAGCCATCTCAGCTTTCTTCACAGGAACCTCAAAGTGAGCAAGTACAGTTGTCAGAATAAAGCAATAAAGAATAGCATGTACTTTGGTTCCATTTACAACTCTGTCCAAGAGTTGAATGATGAAATCTGGCCAATTGATCTGCTTTCCCCTATACAAACACTCCATCAAGGTGAGTTCCATGTAATTGGCGATGTGCCTTCTTTCTTGTCTGGGCAACAGGAACTTGATGACAAATTCAAAGAATATCTTATGTTGGGGCCTCATTTCACTCTTGAACACCGGCCTGGGCTCAGCTTCCTCCTCATTCTCACAAAAGAATCTAGTGATGTTGAGAGCTGAGGCCATTCCATCAAAACTAGGCCATCTTTGCCTAGTGTAATCATCGTAGTCTTTAGAAGGTCTGTTCAGAATCTCACCTAGTTCCTTTGCATCAAAAGTGATCTGAATGCCCTTGACCGTGGAAGTAACCCCGCCATCCTTCCCTACTACATTACCCATGAACTCCACCAGTTCGTTTATTGCCATCCTTCCTTCCATGCGAAGGACCATTTCCTTCCACCGCTGCACATCTAGTGTGTCCAGCAGGTATCGCATCCTAGATTCCTCGAGATCTTTCAACAACTTTCCCTTCATAATTGTCCTCTTGCTGAACATTGTTATTCTATCAGCCTCTTCATCAACTTCCTTCTCATCCTCTCCACTCCATTCTTTATCTTCATCCCTCACTTGTACTTTCTTGACCCTAGACTTGGACCTCTTAGCAATGCTTGAGGTTGTGGAAGACACAACAACTGACTTCTTTGAAGAAGCCTAAGCCTTTTTGGGTTTGGTTGTCTTAACCACAACAAGAGCAGGCTGCTCCTCATGTTGGACCAGGTCCGACGATTCGTCATCCACATCAACAGCCTCAACAGACTCTCCTACTTTGGCTTTTCCCTTTGCAGCTTTCTTTTTCCTGCTCTCTCTTAGAGCCTTTCTAATTCTTCTTCTTGTCGTTGTACAACACTCCTAGTAGAACGCACCTTTGGGGTAGGAGCATCAGCAGACACTTGATATTTTTGTTTCTTGGAAGAAACAGGTGTTTTAGCTTTTCTGGACTTGAGAGATCTTCTCTTTTGGGATTGTATGAGTCTCCCAACCTCTGCAGCATCTCAGCTAGTGTTTCCTCTATAGATGAAACAGGTTCATCTATACCCTGTCTCAAGCTCTCCAACCCCGTTGCTGCTTCCTCAACAACATTTCCCCCTAAATCTGTGACATTTTCTCCAACATGATCAGGAACGGGACCACAAATAGCCAAGGGGGTGTCGTCCTCCCTAGATCCCCTTACAAAACCTCCGTCTCCCTCACTCTCAAGAATCTTTTCTTTTCCTAATTTTCTACGCCTATCCGGCACTTCAACATCAACAACGGACCCAACCAACACAAACCTGTTCTCAGTAGTAGCAGGTTCAGAACCAACCTCAAGATTTCCTTGCTCAGAACTGGATGAACCAGGTGCTTCATCCTCATTGGCTGATTTGAAAGATTCACTTGATGATTCAGACTCATTCTCCTGTTCAGCCTGTAGAATTTCCTCCAAGAATCTTGCACGAGAGTCAGAGGCAACAGATTTTCTGGCAAGAACTTTCACACGACGAGCCTTGGGGCTGGGGTAGGGTTAGGAGTGGATTCAAGAACTGGAGGGTTTTCAAGGGTTAATGATATTTTTGGAGATTGAGAGCTATACACGGATGGAGAATTAGAATCAGACTCATAAAGTCCTCCATCATAATCACGAATTGGTGATGAAGAAGATGTAGAAACAGGAGGTGGTGACAACATTGTTATGAACGTTTTAGAAAAGACGAAAGGTTGATCAGTTTTGGTTTGTGAGAAGTGGGATGAACTTGGTTCGACGGTTTAGTTATGAAGAGGGGAGTAATGATGACCCTTTTATAAGATGTGGCTGAGAATTTTACAATGGGCAGAGTATTTACTCAAGTGGTAGTCTAATCGATGCAGGACTGCCATTGATTAGACGGTTATAAACCCCCTAAAAACTAGGCTAATTAAGTAGAGATGGGACTTCTTGAAACTGGTTCAATTTGGATAAGTACTAGGAATTTGAATTGAACCAAATGTAGATAGAGTCCTGCTCATGTATGACTGTAATTAATTTAATAAGTGTATGGAGATGAGTACGCACCTTATCAGTCAGATGAACCAGGTTCATCTTGTTAAAATCTTTAATTTGCCTCAATTTACAAAGATAGAGAAACATTATTAGCACCAAGGGAATAATATTAATACATGGCAAGAGAGTATGTCAATAAAGACATGATACTGAGCAATGATTAGTCTAGTTAAGTACCTAAGTTAAACATTTTAGCCAAATATTTTTTTTCATTTTTCAAATTTTTTTTTCATTTTTTTTCCAATTAGGTGATCTTAATCATCCCTAATTAAAGCCTGTTTCTCTCAAAATGCTCCCTACTCAGTGCTTTAGTGAAGATATCTGCAATTTGCTTGTCAGTAGCACAAAATTCAATTGAGATCATTCCCTTTTCATAGTTGTCCCTAAGGAAGTGGTGTCTAACATCTATGTGCTTAGTTCTCTTATGATGAACCAGGTTGTTGGTCATACTAATTGCACTAGTGTTATCACAGAAAATAGGAATGCATCTCACATCTATCCCAAAGTCCATGAGTTGTTGCTTAATCCATAACAACTGAGCACAACATGAGGCTGCAGCCACATATTCAGCCTCAGCAGTAGACATAGCTACTGAATTTTGTTTCTTGGTGGCCCAAGACACAAGGCATGAGCCCAAAAAGTGAGCCACGCCTGAGGTACTTTTCCTGTCAATCAGGAAACCTGCAAAATCAGCATCAGCATATCCTATAAGGTCAAAATTACTACCTTTAGGATACCAAAGGCACAAATTAGTGGTGCCTTTCAGATATCTCAAAATTCTCTTCACAGCAGTTAGGTGGGACTCCTTTGGATTTGCCTGAAACCTAGCACACAGTCCTACACTGAACGCAATATTAGGTCTACTGGTAGTGAGAAATAATAGAGACCCAATCATCCCTCTGTATAGCTTCTGATCAATATATGAACCAAGTTCATCAACATCCAATTTTTTATCTATGGCTATGGGGGTGTCTATTCCTTTGAGTCCTCCATTTTAAACTTCTTCAGCAGTTCTTTCACATACTTTTGTTGATGAATCATTTTTCCATTGAGGTTTTTCTTGATTTGCAAGCCTAAGACGAAGTTTAGCTCACCCATCATACTCATCTCAAACTCGCTCCCCATAAGGGTAGCAAATTCCTTAGTTTTTCAGAAGTTGCCCCAAATATAATATCATCCACATATATTTGCACAACCAGGAGTTCTTTACCCTTTTCCTTTAAGAATAAAGTACTGTCAATTTTGCCTCGTTTGTACCCATGTTCTAGCAAGAATTTTGATAGCCACTCATACCATGCTCTAGGTGCTTGTTTGAGACCATAGAGAGCCTTGTCAAGTTTGTATACATGGTCAGGCGACTCCTTGCTTTCAAAACCTGGAGGTTGTTTGACAAATACATCTTCCTTCAAATAGCCATTGAGAAAGGCACTCTTAACATCCATCTGGTGGAGAGTGAATTCCATATGTGCAACAAATGCTATAAGAAGTGTCATTGCCTCCAGTCTTTCCACAGGGGCAAAGGTCTCATCATAGTCGATTCCTTCTTCTTGACTATACCCTTAAACAACCAATCTGGCCTTGTTTATTGTAACAGTTCCATCCTCATCGAGCTTGTTCTTGAAGACCCACTTTGTGCCAATCACTGATATGTCTAGTGGCCTGGGTACCAAGTGCAATACTTGACTTCTTTCAAAGTGATTCAGCTCCTCTTGCATGGCATTTACCCAATCAGCATCTTGTAGGGCTTCACCAATGTTCTGTGGTTCGATTAAGGATAAGAAGGCATCAAACACACACAGATTTTTCTAGGAGGCTCTTGTTTTAATTTCGGATGACAAATCTGTTATGATGTTCTCAAGAGGGTGAGAACTTTGATATCTGTGTGGTTTGAGCACCAATTATTCACTTCTGGATGATTCTATGGTGTCTTGGTGTTGTGGAACAGGATCAGGGCCAAGGTTCACATGTTGAGTTCCCCCTGTCATGTTGCTTGGGTTAGTTGAACCTTGTCCATCACCTGTTCCAACTTCCATGGCTACTTCAATGACTTCGCTTCTTCTCACCAGTCCAAGCTCCTCATCTTCTGGTTCCTGTCTCTCAGAAAGAGTGTTAGTTTCATTAAAAAAAGCATGCACACTTTCTTCCACACACATAGTTCTTTTATTGTACACTTTATAGGCTTTGCTATGTGATGAATTTCCCAAGAATACTCCCTCATCACTTCTGGGATCAAATTTACCTAGGGAATCTTTGCCATTGTTGTGCACAAAGCATTTGCATCCGAAAGCCCTAAGATGAGATATGTTGGGCTTTCTCCCTTTAAGTAATTCATAAGGATTCTTCTCTACCAGTGGCCTGGTCATACATCTATTGATTATATAGCAAGCAGTGTTTATTGCTTCTGCCCAGAAGTTGTGTGGTAGTTTGCCAAAAAGAAGCATGGTTCTTGCCATATCTTCAAGAGTTCTATTCTTTCTTTCCACAACCCCATTTTGTTGTGGGGTTCTAGGGGCAGAAAAATTATGATTGATACCATGTTCATCACAGAACTCAGCAAACTTTGCATTCTCAAATTCAGTGCCATGGTCAGATCTTATTGATGCTAGTTGATGTCCTAATTGATTTTGAATTTTCTTAACAAATGAGGTGAACATATCAAATGCTTCATCCTTAGATGTCAAGAATAAGGTCCAAGTGAACCTTGAATAATCACCAACTAGCACCATCATATATTTCTTACCATCTCTGCTCAGAGTTCTCATTGGACCACACAGATCCATATGAACCAGTTCCAACGTCCTGGTGGTACTGATCATTTTCTTACTTTTGAATGAGGATCTTACCTGCTTCCCCCTTGCACATGCCTCACAAACTTTGTCTTCCTTGAACTTAATGTTAGGGAGTCCTACCACTAAGTCCTTAGAGTTTAATTTGTTAAGCTGATTTAGACTTGCATGACCAAGTCGTTTGTGCCAAAGGAGGGGATCACTGTCCAAAACACTCAAGCAAGTGAGTTCATTTTCAGACAGTGTGGACAAGTCTATGACATAGATATTATTCATTCTCTTTCCCTGCAAAACAATCTTGTCAGTAAGCAAGTTAATCACAAAACATTTTGTGGAAGTGAAAGCAACCAGGTTACCTCTGTCACACAATTGTGACACACTGATCAGGCTATATTTCAAGCCATCTATCAAGTACACATGTTCGATGGAACGTGTGTCATCCTTACCTACTTTGCCAACCCCTATAATTTCACCTTTCTTTCCATTTCCAAAGGAGACATTTCCTCCTTTGAGGTTTTCAAGTGAAAGGAACTGTTCCTTGTTCCCCGTCATATGCTTTGAGCAGCCACTATCCAAAAACCAAATTTGGCTGCTTCCTCTCACGTGTACCTTCAAAAGGAAATCAGGGGTTAGTTTTAAGAACCCAAACTAGTTTGGGTCCTTTTCTATGAGATAATGGATGAATTAAAAAATTTCTGGCCCAATTTGGTAGCCAATTTTTCTTTTTAACAAACTTCTCATTTTTCCGACTGGCCTGCTCTTTTGCTGTACACTCAATTTTGTAGTGGCCAGTTTTACCACAGTGGGTGCAGATTTTATTTTCAGGAAGATTGAGATACTTGCTTTTGGGATCCCACTTGGGCAAATTACTCCCAAAGCCAAGCCCTCTCCGGTTGCTACTGTGATTCTCTTGAAGCCATGTCAAGGCATCAGATGATTTATTCCATTTACAAGTTCGATCTAGTTCATGTTTGACTTTTCCAAGTTCTTCTTTAAGAGTTCTTATCACTTCATCCTTGGCATACATCTTATCTTTTAGTTTTCCCATATTTTCTTCTAACATGATATGAGAATGATCAACAACCTTTTTACTGGATCCTAGCTTTAGTTTTAAGTTTTCAGATTTTAGCTCTAAAATCTCAGTTTCAAGTGGATGAACCTGGTTCATCAGGACAGTGTTTTTCTTTTCAGATTCACTTACTCTGATTTCCAGGTTCATGCCTTTTGCTTTTAGCATTGCACATTCTTTAGAAAGATGATCCTTCTTTTTGGTTGTTTCTTCAGAATCATCCATGAAATCAAGTAGCAACTCAGAGAGTTTTTTCTTTAGATAGGAACTTTATTTTGTTTTTAAGATGTGAGATACTTACCTCTGGTTCTTCATGTGATTCCTCATCTGATTCTTCAATTTCCATGGGCGCCTGATCTTCAGTCTTACCATCTTTTGGTTCTTAATCTGAACTTTCCCCCCAAGCAGCAACCATAGCTTTTGTTGTGGTTTTCTTGGGTTGAACCAGTTCCTTCTTCCTATTCCTTCTTTCATATCTCTCCTTTTCCATTCCAATTCCCACTGAGGACAGTTCTTGATATGGTGGTCAGTTTTTCCACACTTGTAGCATCCCTCGTTGGTTGGCCTTTCTGGTGCTTTAGCTTTGTTGTAATTTCCTCCTCTAGAGATACCTTTCTTCCTCATGAGAAAGTTTCTGAATTCTTTGGTAATCATGGCCATCTCATCTTCCTCAAGATCTGATCCCTCAGTTATCCTCAGTGCTAGACTCTTCTCCTTCTTTGGACCATCCATCTTCATTGTCTACCTTCTGAGTTCATAGGCAGTAAGGTTTCCAATTAGCTCGTCCAATCTGAGAGTTGCCATATTTTTGGATTCCTCGATAGCAGTGATCTTGCTTTCCCAGGAAAATTGGCAAAACCCTTGTCAGCATTTTTTCTACCCTATCTTCTTCAAGAATTACTCTTCCAAGAGACTTAAGTTCATTTGTCAAGGTTGTGAACCTTGTGTACATCTCTTGGATTGTCTCACCTTCCTTCATAGTAAAGTTTTCATACTGAGAGTATAGTAGAGTACCTCTTGATCGTTTTACCTGAGGTGTTCCTTCATGGGTTACTTGCAAGGTATCCCAGATCTCTTTGGCAGTGGTGCAGCTTTGGATTCTTCTATACTCATCTGGACCTAGCCCACACACTAGCCACTTCTTGGCCTTTGCATTCTTCTCCCATTTCTTCAGATCCTCAGCAGTGCAGTCAGCTCTAGTCTTCGATACATCTACACCTTCAGCAGTCTTCTTCATGGTAGCTAAAGGACCATCAGTGACTATGTCCCAAAGTTTATAGTCTTCTCCAATTAGGTGGTCCTTCATCCTGTTCTTCCACCAAGAGTAATACTGGACATTGAAGAGTGGTGGCCTTGCAGTTGATTAACCCTCCCAGTTTCCAGGTGGTGCACTCATTTTGATCTTTTCCAAGGTGTTAGCCTTTT
>ML252878.1:0-26511 GCA_005239495.1 Nicotiana undulata | reverse complement strand
GGGGGGGGGGGGGTGATTTGTGTGGTGTCCAATTTTTTGAGTGATGTCTTATTAGAAGAACCCGGTTCTTCTTAGTGTTCCAACTTCTACTGGAGCGGAATAATAAATACAGTACAGTAAACACACAGAGATTTTTATGTGGAAAACACCTGGCTCAAAAGGTGAAAAAAACACGACCTACTTCTCAGTAGGATTTTCACAAACTCTTCACTACAACTCTGATCCAAATAACATTTACAAAATAAACTCTTTTGTAAGCCTAGGACTACCTCTAATCCCTTTGTAGCAACCTAGCCTCTAGCTAATTGCGACAAGCTTCAAGTTAACTCTAACTTGAACAGTGTGTACCTATTACAATTGCTTCTAAGAAAGCTGAAAAGATACAATATTAAATCACCTACTACAACCAACTATACTCAATAAATAAATAGATGAAACTGGTTCTTCTAGCTGGTCAGTAGCCTTTGTGGCGCACAAGGATTCTTCTTGTAAAATATCTCTGGGAATTTTGCTTTCAATTCTTGTTCTACTTCTGCCTTTGTGCGATCATTCTTCCGTAGGAATACTTCAACATTATATAGCGCCAGAAGTTGAGGTGTTCTTGTTTAATTTTGATGCAACTCTTCCTTGGTGAAAGAGTTTGTATTAAACTCAACTTCCTTCATTTGTTATTATCCTTGCTGAATTCGAACTCTAACCTCTTATCAATTTGAAACCTTTTCGCTTTAGGAGACAACCTCTTAATTCCCAGATAATTCACATAACTTGTTATCTCCTACACATGGACTCTTCGCGTGCCAATGAGTTTGTTTCACTGTGATAGCCTGATGGACCTGGATCAACTTGGTAGACATTTGTCAATCTTCAAAACCATGCAGTGACTTGGGTCAACAATGGGCATACCGAACGACGACCAAGTCAAGCACGGGAGAGACGCCTTCCTCTCTCGTGTACGGAGCAGAAGCCCTGATCCCGGTGGAAGTGGGAGAACCTACCATGAGATAGTTATAGGTGGACGAAGAAGCAAACATCAAACCATTGTTAGTCATATTGGACCTACTCGAAGAACGCAAGGACTTGGCGCATATAAGGATGGTGGCCCAGAATAAAAAATGGAAAGATACTATAATTGAAGGGCCAATCTCTGTTATTTCAAAATAGGAGACTTGGTTTTAAGAAAAGTAACTCAAGACACCCGAGAGGTCAATGTAGAAAATATGGATCCAATGTGGGAAGGCCCTTATCAAGTTTCAACTAGTGCCAGTAAAGGATCATACAGACTAGAAAATCAAGACGGGGTAAAATTACCAAGCAACTGAAACATGGCACACCTAAAAAGGTACTAATGGGAAGTGAAGCTTGCTATCGAACCAAAGTTTATCCAACCATTCACTAGTGGAGTCATTAAAGGAACAACTTCAAATGTTCAAATTCACATTTCTCGCATTCGAACACTAGGGGAATGATATGATAATACGGCAACATGGCTGCCACATAAACCGAGACTACAAAAGTTGGGAATAAAGATGTATCGTCGAGACCGGGGATTGTGCGGCCAACCCCCTTGAAACAAGTTTTACAAATTAGCCACAAGTAATGGGAAATTCTTTTCAGCACAACGAATGCGTATGCACTTTTTAAAATGGAAGGAATAAAGTGAAGTCCTTTTATTTTAATCTTGTTTCTTGTCCAAACTATGAATTAATTTTACCATTTGAAATTGATCAAGTACTTCAAATGCTAGTGCCGGAATACACATGAGACGTCCGATTCAAGAGCATTGTAAACATAAGAGGCCCCACTTTTATGAAACCCTCACATTAAAGGATTGATTCCATAAGAACTTATGCCCGGAATCCAAATGCCATCGGGAAAAAGTGCACTCGAAGCCTTGCATAACTCGACGCAAAAAAGTAAAATTTGCGCAATGCTCAAAGGAAAAAACACTTTTATATATAAAAAATGTGCCAAGTAGCAAAATTACAAAAGTATGAAAAAGAAAGACAAAGGAAAAAGAAAGAAAAAGCTAAACTACTGCGTCCCCATAACTTGGAAGAAGAGAAGTATCTACGCCCCAATGAGAAGTAGGCAGATCCGCTACCAGTTAAGGACCTTTTCCTTCACATCATCCCCTTTAAGTTACTCCTCCTTTCCTGGGAATGTGGAACCGGAACCAAAAGATTCAGTTGCATTAGGCTGAACCGGGAGGCCCTTACGAGCAGTTGACTCCAGCTCACGGGCCTTGGCGTTCTTGACATCAAAGTCAATGACGTCCTATTTGGCCTCTTCAAAGATTTTTCTCTTCATGCTATACATAGAATATGTTTTTTCAACAATGAGGGAAGTCGCTCGGCCCCAACGCTCTTCCTTAAGCTGGTCAACCTTGATCGAAAGGTTATTCCGCTCGGATGTAGCAGCCTGAAGGCTGATGTCAAGGTCACGAATAGTGGGGTTATAAACTTTATTGTGCTCCATGACTTTCTTATACTTATCTTCCATCCAGGAATGCTTATCGTCAGCAGCAGCAGCCTCTTCAAATTTGGGGTTCAAGGTTACCTCCAAATTATTTAGTCTCTCAATAGAGGCAACCTTGCTCTCGGCAGCAACAAGAACAACATTTTGGATCTCGAGCCACTTTGCCTTGAATTTTTGAAATTTTACCCTTAACAGGGTAGCCTCTTGCCTGAGGGTCACCACCTTTTGTTCGCTATGCTGCAATCAAGCCTCCAACTCAACGGCTTAAGCAACTTGTGCTTCTAGTGCCGATAGGCGAGCAACAATTTGATCCCGCTGCACCAACTGTTGGTCCCGCTCAAATATGAGTTTCTCTTTATCAAGTATCAACCTCTAAAGGCCCTCAAAAGCAAGGAAGTTAGCTTGCAAAGAAAAAGTTCAAATAAAAAATCATGTAATAGAGAAGCTAGAAGAAACAGTAAAGGAAACAAATATTGTATTGCTTCTACATTGTGCATGGCATTGTTTGTCATACACTCCCCTAAGAGAGAATGTATTTTATTCTTCTGTTACTCTAAAGCAATATGATTTAGGTAATTGGCATGTTTCACTAGCTGGGACAGCATATGGCACTCACGAGAGACCGAGAAGAAGACGTTCATCCTCTTTTGAGGAACTCCGAAGGGGGAGAATAGTTAAGACCCAAATTCCATGGATTGGGGACTAAGGAGGAGGGACATCCTCCTCTCGGGTTTTTTCAGCCGGTGGGGATGATGTAGAGGTTGCAGGTTGTGAAGGCATGGTTGGCAAAGAAGAAGATGAAGCTCATGGCGCTGTGGGTTGAGAAGCAGTTGCGGCAAAAGTAGTGCTAGTTATCGATTGATCATCAATTGAAGACGGAAAAGGCCTGGTTCCCAGCCTCAGAGTACAAGGAGAAACGATTAGGATTCAGAAGCAAAATTTGGCATCTTCCACGATATCACACTCTCCCTAGAGCGTTTGGACGTCATCCTCGGTTGGTGTAACTAGCTCAACAAATTAAGAATGATGTTGAGCTGATGAAGGTTGTCTTCTTTGTAGAGAAGCCCCTTCATAACTGTCTCCCCCATCATCATCAATCACCATAGTGTCTACGGCTAGCTCGGGCACAATGCTCTTTAACTTTTTATTTTTACCCTCAGTCGTAGAGGAAAAATACCTTTTTTGTTACTTGTTCTTTGGCTGGGGACTCCGAGAGGAAATTCCTGCACCAGAAGCATGTCCGTTGACAGCTGTTCGGGCGAAGGCCTCCTACAGCATCTGCTGGATTAGTCAAAATGTCATCCTCGGGAAAGTAATGAAAAGAGCCTTCAACCCTTGGTGGTGTCCACTGAGTTTCTAAAATAATGAAAAGAGAAAGATTGGTAACAACATGAAATAATCTTTAATCAGAGAAAAGACAAACGTTGAACTTACGTGTACGATTCCATGACTTAGGAAAGGATGGAGTTGTGGTCGAGGTGATATCTATGGTGGAAACTACAATAAATCGCTCCATCTATCTACGGTCGTTGTCTTCATCCATGCAGGTGATCAAAGCATGGTACCACATTTGCTAAAGTTTATCATTCCCTCAAGGAAAATCTTGGGGGAATAAAGGTTCATCATTCGATCCAGGGAGAGCCCTTCCCCCATTTCCTGGCATAGCCATCGAAGATAGGCTACCGTCCGCCACAGAAAAGGGCTCACATGTGCCAAGCAGACTTGATAGCCGAAGGAAAACTCCAAGATTACAAGGTCAAGTCTCCGGCTCAATGAGAATGGGCCCAAATTTGTAACACTCCATAAATCCGAAATAGTTGTGGATGTGTTAAATGAGTATTAATGTGACATTTAGACATGTGAAGTCCTATTGGGGTGAGTAAGGTTGGAAACAATTGATTTAGAATCAAGACCGAGAGTGAGGTGCATAAAATTCAATAGAATCGATTAAGTTTATTAGAGGTACGTCCTATAGCCTTTGACAGTGCAAGGCCATGAAAACTCACGGCCATAGACAGTGCAAGGCACTGTCCACAACATCAACCTCAACACCCCAGACAGTGCAAGGCACTGTAGTTTTGGCGCCTCTGATGGCGCCATGCACAGTAATTTTGGCGCCCCTGACGATGCCTCGTGCCGACGAGGTTTATCCGAGCTACTTTTATTTTACTACTCAATTTTGGGATGTGTTCACTTATTCAAAATCCTTAACTCGTTCCTCCACACCCAAACCACGAAAACCTACTCCAGAAAGGGAAGTTGTCAAGAACCTAACTTTCCCAAGGTCCCTCAATCGTCCAAGGTGAGTTTTAAAGATGATTCTATTTTAATTTCGATTCTCGACAACCTTATTATCATGGGTAAATCCTTTCACTCATTATATATTTGATCGAGACACCATTGTTGAGAAAGAAAACCCTAGAACTCGAATTCAAGAGGAGTGAACTTCGAAAAGGTAATGTTTTGTACTCCCTAATCATTTATAACTATGAATTCATGAGTTTTTGGGAGAATAGTGAATGCTTTTGAAAAAGAGAACCATAAGAACTATGCTAGATTTTTGGATTGTTGAATTATGATTGTTGTAAACATTTGGGTGAGAAATGGTGTTAGTTACATCTATTTGGGATTGTAGAATCACCTAGAAGTAGTAGAATGAGAAGTTGGTGAAGAAAATACCAATTACTAAGGGTTGTGAGGCTTTACACCATAAGGTGTTTGATAAAATTCATAAGTTACTAAAACATGAGCATTAGCGATAATATTGGTTCTTCTTGATTTACATATATATATTGACGTAGATTATCGTTAAAAGAGGTGACGAACATCGTGATACTCTTAAAAGGGGGCTAGAGTTAAGTTATGTGAGGCTAAATCTCTTTACGTTTGGGAATGTTTATGATTCTCCCTACGTCCCATTCTTATGACTATTACGAGTTTCCTCATAACATAATTATTCCTTAGTCCTATGAATAGTTGTTGAACTTCTATTCTATAGATGTCATAGTTTCATAATCATTCAATATCCTATGAGTTCCAGTTATGAAAAATCAATTTATTATGAATACATGTCTCGGTCTAGTTCTATTCAGCATTCCGGTAACATGTAACTTAGTATAGTTCAGTATTTTAGCATCATATATTGCAGTATGATTCTCAGTTCCTAATTTTAAATTCCTGAAGGTTGAACACATGTATTTGGGCCTGAGGCCGTAGTTTATACTTTAAGCATCTTTGGGCCTGTGGACGTAGTTTATGCTTTGTGCATCTTTGGGCCTGAGGCTGCAGTTTATGCTTTATGCATTTTAGGACTGAGGCCGCAGTTATGTATACGTATAATTGGGCCTGAGGTCGTAGCTTGTGCACTTATATATGAGGCTGTAGTTTAATATTCAGATAAACAGGTTGTTCATCATTCAGAAGAGGGAGTATTCATATCCTTACAGTTAACTTTCAGTTTCAGCATTTACAGTTCTCTCTTTCAATTGTTATACATACCAGTGCAATTCAAATGTACTAACATACCTTTTTGCCCAGTTCCTGCATCTTGCGATGCAGGTAACGATTTACAGACTGACGATTCTGCCTGCTAGGACATCTCGTATCAGCTATTGGTGAGCCCCTGTCTTTCGAGGCATTATCCCTTTTTTCCGTTAGTAAGGTATGTCGGGGGTGTTGTCCCGGCAAACAATTAACATTTCGTTATTTTTAGAGGCTTCGTAGACTATAGTTCAGTTGGTTAGATGTTAGTAGACTTTTATGTGTTAGCCTTGTCGGCTACTCAGTTACACTTGCAGACTTTTCAGTATTTTCCGCATCTATAATATTTCAGTCAGATTCTTTAGTAGATCATCATGTTGCATATTTATATCTAGATTATAGCTATACCACATGTTGATCCAGCCATACAGTTGGTTCACTCGGTCACATGTAATCAGGCACCGAGTGCCGTGTTACGCACAAGCCATGGTCCGGTGCGTGACGAAAGTGAAAGGGTACATGTAAACGTACGTAAACACCTTCTTGGGGAAGTTTACCTGCTCGGGAATATCGGGAGCAATGATATTCAAATCATGGCAACCACGCTCTTCCTTTACAATAGGAATGCTAGTAGAATGGATGGAAGAAGGATATACACCAATAGCCTATGTGTGGGAGTTAGCAGAAGGGAATTTCTCTTCAAAGTCCATGGATGTATTAAGTCTTCTGGGGATAATGATGCTCACCATAGGAGGAGCAACATCATTAGTGATTTCCTTGTTCTTTGAAGAGATGGAGCTCTTGGAAGTAGAGTCCATAATTAGCATAAGGAAGTGAGAATTTCTCTGAAGATGAAGGTTAAATAAAGTTGAAAGCGAGAGAGAGTTGAGTAAGAAAAGTTGAGATACATCGATAAATTATGAAGTGTGAAAGAAGGAGAATAAGGCGTATAAGTAAAGGAATAGGTGGCTAAAATCGTGGTCATGATTACCTCGGGAACTGAAAAAAGTGTTGCTGGATCGTGGAGTGACGTATGTACGGGGCATTAAATGCCGAGAGACGTGCGTCTAATCAAGCGTCAGAAATATTTCATAGGGGTTCAGAAAATTTCCCACCAAGAAAGGTATCTTCACCAACATCCTGATGACACACTGATGTGCCACCGAAAAGCAGGGGGACTGTCTGTATAGGGTAAAATTAGTTCGTATTAAATACTCTTATAATAGAGCGACATGTGGAACCACAGATAGATAAAAAGCGAGACAGGTGGAAATCAAGACGGGGGCAGCAGTTTCAGTTGCCACCGCGAAGCCCCGAAGGGAATGTTGCTCATGAAGACAAATGAATGGCTGCCACTCAACATCATTCAATGAAGAATATTTTATAGTATTAAATACATAGTTCGTTATAGAGAATATGGCATTCATAGCCTGCCGTTACACATTCTTCAATGGCCCCAATAATTGTCATTTAAGAGGTAATTGATCCAAGGACCTTGTTCCCTAGGTGAAACTATAAATAGTGACTTCAACAACCATTAGGGAGACACGAATTTTCTGACAAACTTATTTCACATACTATTCAAGAGCTTAATAACATTTTATTTCTTGCTTATTAAGATTCATATTACTGCCTTCGGAAGCTCTGTTTTCGGAACCAGACTATCTACTATTTTATCTCGATTTCAACGCTAAGTCTTGCATTTTATTTTATTTATTTATCATTTTGAATCAAATTGATTCGCTTGTTTATAATCCACTATATAAATTCAACTGTACTATTTTACGGGTAAACAATAACATGGACATGTATTTGTGTACGTGTAATTCAGTGGAATAAAAATCACAACCAATAAATTGCTCTTAGGTCGACTTCACCTCTTTTGGAAATAGAGTTCTATTCACAAACTAAATATCTTTATTTTATGTGTTTTACGGGAAACCCCTGAAGAAATTTTAGGTGTCTTGAAGTTATCTAGAAAGCGTGTACGTACTTTTCTTTTAAAGAAGAAAAGATGTGGTTTTCTTCTAACAAACCAACTCTTCACTCTTCTATATTTTCTCATTTTTAATTATGCAATAACATCTTCGTAAATTATAACTTCACTTATCTCTTTTACATGGGATGGGTCATCCCACATAGACACAGCTAAAACCAAAACCCAACATTCAATATTTCCCACTTCGTCACGATGAAATATACCCAAACCAATTTCATGTAAATAAAACACATAATTCATACAGATAAGTAGTTCGTTGGGCCTACGAGCAGAAATAGTTATACCTATTAAGGTTTTACATGATCTCTACGTAGGAATCCAATCATATGCAGAAGAAATTCACTGCTAACATGAGGATCTAATTACTCGCAATATTCCAGACACCATCCGCTACTCCAGTAGCTAGTTATTCGATCTCTCATCCTCGAAAGGGTGAACTCGAGTTCATGTTTAACTTTGTATCTATAGTTACACTGGATACCCTCATGATAAGTGTATTGGTCGACCTATAAATACAAGTTAAATTACAAGAATTAATAGGTGTCTTCCCTTTCTACTAGAATCTTTTCATTCCAAATAAACTACTTTCCTAGACATGCACTGCATTGCCGAATCACTCATGGATATTAGTAATATGCTAAAGTAGCAACACTGACGGGTACTTCAAGAGACAGTAAAAGGTCAAAAGGCACTTCAATAAAAATTAATATAACTCTTTCGGGATCTCACACGATGAAGAAGCAAGGATTCATTCTCTCATTATCCCATTGGTTTCTATCATATGTGGTATAAAACACATGTTACATTATCTTACCTTATATTGGCACGTGTGTCTAAGTTTTTGTATTATTCAACGTCGTACAGATCTTGGTCTAGACACTTTCAAATGTCAAACCTAATTTATCACTCCAATAATCCTCAAATCCTACTTCTTGGAGAAACTCGCATATGGCTTAAAAAATAAATCATAATCAAATGGTAGAATTCATAAGTCTGACTTACTGTCAAGACTGACCTCTACAAGTAAACATTACCCCGCACTAACTAGGTTTTATAATGTCTCATCTCTTTCTCCATATAAGAGTCGATTTCTCGTGTAAGAGATTCAATTTCACAACTTATTCGACACATTTTATCAACAAAAATATCATTACATGCGTACGAAGTATGAACGTAAATTCAAGAGTCAAATATTGATGAGTATATTATAATAATCAAGTCATTTTACAATATATTTAAATATGGTCATATCCTTCACAAACCTAGAGCCATGACATGTTTCTCAAACAACTCTTTACATATCGCCTTTGGAAAAGGATCAGCTATTATATTTCAGGAGGAATGTACCATAAAATAATTTTTTCATTTGCTACTATGTCTATCGCAAAATTATACTTCATGTCAATATGTTTGGTCTTGCTGTAATACTTAGGATCCTTTGTGTATGCAGTAGTCGTTTGACTATTAATATAGAGTCATGGACCCTGAGAGTTTTTTGTAATATTAAAATTCTCAAATAATATCTTCAACGAAACAGCTTCTTGTACTACAAATGCACAAGCCACGAACCCAGCTTCTATAGTTAAAAGGCATGTACAAGTTTATTTCTTACTTTTTCATAAATAGCACCACCATTAAGTAAGAAAGCATAACCAGATATTTATTTTCTATCACTTTGTCACCATCCGAATCATCATATGTATATCCTATCAAGTATAAATTAATTCCACGAGAAAATAGTGAATAATTGCAGTTCTCTTCAGGTATATGAAAACTCTCTTCACAGATTTCTAATGATTTCTTCCAGGATTGGATCGATACATGTTAACCAGACCTATTGCATAATGAATATCCGAGTGAAGACACATCGTAGCATACATAAAGCTCCGAACATCACTTGAAACGGAACTTGAGACATGCCTTCCTTTTTATTTCAGACTTTGGACACATTTCAAGGATGAAAGTTTCACCCCTCACTATAGGAGTATCCACCCATTAGCAACTATTCATGCGGAAGTGTTCCAAAAAAATTTTAATATAAGTTTTTTGGGATAGATTCAATAACTTTTTGTAACGGTCTCTTTAGATCTTAAGTCCAAGGATATAGTCTGCCTTACCCATATCTATCATGTCAAATGACTTTGAAAGCCATGAATTAGTAGTTTCAAATCCTCCAAACTATTTTTGGCCAATACAATTGTCACAATTCCAAATTTCACCGAAACAATGGCGCTTAACACCGCTTGCTAGGTAAGCCAATATTCAATATAGAGAAATAAACTTTAATAACAGAAAGAAATAGTCTCAAATAAAGAATAAGTTAAATAATTGCAGACAAGCACCCTCCACCCACTTCCATTTTTCCGTGTGCCCAAAAGCCCGCCCGCCCGGTTATTGAGACCCTTTTTGATTCCCTCACCCAATCTCATGAGAATAGCAATACAGATGAAATACCATCCCAAAACCTAGTGTCAATGAGTACATGAATAAGTAAGTACAATGGTCTCAATAACAATACAAAATTGTCTGAAGAAACTGAACAATAATAAAAAAATTAAGGAAAGGGACTCCAAGGCCTGCAAATGGAAAAACTGAGCTATTTTTCAATCTCCACGGTTATAAACATGACTCTCTAGCAATCCACTTCATACTGACACAGCTCTCAAGCAATCCACTCTGTCGACATCACCTGGATCTACACATATAGTGCAGAATATAGTATGAGTAAAACTGGCCCCATGTACTCGATAAGTAGCAAGTCTAACCTTGAATTGAAGATAGTGACGAGATTGAAAAAAGTCTGATACTCATTTTCAACCTCAAACAATAACAGTAACAACATAATGATAATAGCAAAACAAAAATAACGCGAGAATTGTAAGTTTAACTTAATTACTTTAACAGAAAAATAGGCATACTTTCCAGACAAATCAGTTAAGGCATCAATTTCAGGATATAAAATATCTATTAGTATGAGGAATATACGACTATATGCCCGCATGACAAGTACATATACCAAAAATCAATGACTTTGCCGTTAAATCATCAAGTAAGTACAATATCAGCACTATACAGGTGCCTAAAATAAATTCCCTCACTAAGAACATACCTAGTTCCAGCACTCACAGGACCCAAAGTAATATGGGTTATAACATGACTCAAGAGGGGCGGATCCTAGTCCAGGCGCTGATCGGATCAAAAGTCAATAATCGTCATAACTCAACTGAAGTGGCATCACGCACGCGTCACCTAAATATCAATACCACACTGCCCAATGTGATACCTGACATACGTGTCACGTCACTTCACTATCAATATCAACACGGCTCTATGGCCCAAGTTCAATCATTAATTCACTCAAATCACAATATGTTAACATCTCACGATATCATAAATCAATATACTGCAAATATTATACCAATGTGCCATAAATCCACTTAAATAAGTGTCACACAAGTAAGGATATTGACAACACCTGAGATAACAAGTAAGAAATATACAGAGAGGGTGATATAGCATACAGATATATAATATCATGACTATAAAGTATGACTACAAATAAGGTAAATAGTTCAACATAGCAAAATAACTATATCATGTCTCCAATGGATAAACACATAGCATAGACATGATTTCTAGCATGAATAATAGCTTGAATAGTCATACAAGTAGAGAAAATACGCCAACAAGGAGGCATGGTGGCCAAACAAGTCACAAAATAGCCTAAAGTCTACCCAGATCATGAATAATCACGGTGTACGCATATACGCTCGTCACCAAGTATGTGTGTGACCCTCAACATATAGCTAGCATCGTAGTCTATGGGAAAAATATCCTTAAGCCAACCCTAGGAAGATGCTTACCTCAAAGCGCGAGAATCAATACTCCAAAAAGCCCGTACCCCTTGAATCTACCTCCAAACAGGTCAAATCTAGCCAAAATAACTCAATAATGTCAAACAAGGATATAGGAATCGATTCCAAACAATAGCCCTAATCTTTAACAAATTTCATAAAGTCAATCAAAAGTCAACTCTAGCCCGCTTCTCGGAACCCGACAAAAGTCACAAATCCTCACTACAATTCAAATACAACTCCAAACATAAAACTTTCATCCCAATCCGACTTCAAATTGGGATTCAAATCTCTATTTTTCACTCTCCAAAATCATACTCAAACTCCCCAAATTTCTCTTTCAAATCTCATAATCTATGTGTAATAATCTATAGGAAAATAAGATATAATGTTAAAACCAAGTATAAATCACTCACCCTTTTGTCTTGTGTGAAACTATTCTTCAACAGTCACCCCTCTCCAAGACTAGAGTAAAAATATGAGAGAATGAGCTTAAATACTAAAATTAGAACTTCATATAGTTTGCCCAGTGATACCCTTTGCGAATGCGGCCCATGCCTCACGTTCGTGAAGCACAATCCAGCTCCTACCACAACAGACCCATCGCAAATGTGGTCAACCACCCTCAAATGTGATACACTGGCGACCTAAACCTACACGAATGCATCCCAGACTTTGCAAACACAAAAGCTAACTCCAGTCGGCTCCCAGCCAACCTCTCCTCTATGCGAACGTGGGGGATTCACCCACGAACGCAAAGACCAATATCTATAAACGTTCTTGAAAGAGACCCCTTGTGTGAACGCAAAGAAAAAAATGCATCTTCCTCAAATAAGCCTCCACAATCGCGAGACCTACTCCACGATCGCTAAGCACACCAGACACTAGGAGTCATTAGCAATTCAACCAAGCTCCAGGTGATCCACAACTCACCTAAGCTACCTAGTATCTCCTCCAATCATACCAAAAAGTCCATAAATACTACCAAGACCTATCCAAAGCCTCCAACCATATGCAAGATCACCACGTCTACAAATCGATGATCAAACCATCAATTGAAATTCTCTTATGTTCATGGCTCCCAACCAAACATCTGATTCCTATCAAACCAACTCAGAATGCAACTAAATTTTGAACATACAGAATGTATTCCACGTCTCGGAACAACAATTTGAATTTGATATCATCAAAGTCAACTCCCGGTCAAACCTATGAACCTTCCTAATCTTCGACTTTCTTTTTTTTTATAATTAGAGCCAAAGCATCCTAGGAACCTTCAAATACATAAATATGCTTAAGTCCAATATTATCATACGAACCTATTGAAATTATCATAACTCCGATCCAAGATCGTTTACACAAAAGTCAAATCATGGTAAATCCTCATAACTTAACCTTTCAACCATAGAACTACGTATTCTAATTCACTACAAAACCTTCTTGAAACCAATCCAATCATCTCCACAAGTCTCCCCATAATAAATACACATACATGGAAATATCATATAGGGGAAGGGGCTAAAATACACAAAACGATCAACCAGGTCATTACAAAAATATCATCCAAGTAAAGATGAGAAACAAAAAATCCATTAGACTTCTTTACGTAAATGCAATGGAGTTCATTGATCATGGTATAATAATACAAGATAACCTCTTGTGAATCTCAAATATCATTTATTTGAAGACTATTTCGGACCATAAATAGACCTTTTCAATTTACGAACCTTCTTTTCTTGCCTTTAATGATGAAACCTACAGATTATTCCAGGTAAATTTTCTCGTTTAGTTTTCTATTGAGAAAAGTTGTATTCACATCCATTTGGTGTAATTCTAAATCAAAATATGCAACAATAGCCAAAAGTAAGAGAATTGAGGTAAACTTTACACCTGGTGAAAATGTTTCCTCATATTCCATCTTCTTGGGTATAGCCTTTTCCACCATTAGTTTCTAGTATCTTTCTCTTGACCCACCTTCTTTGCATTTAACTTTGAAAACCTATTTGTTCCCAATAGCTTTACACTCGCAGAAGGTCAACGAGATCCTAGACTTGGTTTGTTTTCCTGGACTCTGATTCTTCTTTCAATACTTTCATCCACTCATCTTTTTTAGAGCTCAATAAAGCCTCAATTACAAAATTTGGCTCATCCATTTCTGTGGGAGATCCAAGAAAACGTAATCTTCAATCTCATAAGAACATTTAGGTACAATTTTCCTAGTACTCTTTTGTATTTGAAATTTACATTCGTTAGAAGGATTTTAGGATTGAGAACTCCCACTCTCACTCGTATCAAGAACAAGAACTTGATCAATTTGATTATCAACTGTGCCAGACGACACTTGCTAACTATCTGAGTTCAACCTTGCATAAAGAGGCGCTCCATTCATTACCTCACCCTTCTTTGAAATATTATTTTCTAGAAATGTGATGTCTTATGATTCAATCTCAGTAACACTCACATCCTCTAATTCACCAATAAAAGATACCCATTAGAGTGTTCAAAGATATATTTTTTCCCTTTTGGACTTAATTTTACATATGCAGCACAACCTCAAGCTTGTAAATCATTTAATTTTTGTTTATGGCCAGTCCAAAGCTCATAAGGAATGAAAGAAACTGATTTAGAAGGCACATCATTCAATATATAGGTTGTAGTCTCCCATAGGTAAATTTCTTGCGCTATCATGGACCTTACCATGTCCAATAATATAAAATCTTCCTTTATGCTATACGACTTTGTTGAGACCTATAAGGAATAGTTAATTTTCTGGTGATGCCTATTTCATTACACAATTCTTTAAATTGTTTTGATAGACATTCACACCCTCTGTCGGTTCTTAAGGTCTTAATCCTTTTGTTTAATTGATTCTTAACTTTATTCAAATATCTCTTAAAGCATTCAAGTGCATTAGATTTATGAGAAATCAAAAAGAAATAATCAAAAGTGCATGAAATCATCAATAAATATAATGAAATATAAAGCACCAGAGCTAACCCTCACATTTATTGGAACGCAGATATCATAATTAATTAATTGCAATAAAAAATCAGCTCTTTTAGCCTTTTCAAATGGTTTAGGTGTAATCTTTTCGGCAAGACAATTTTCACATGATGGCATTTCAATTTTAGAGAAAAAACATAAATGTCCCTCCTTATCCAATCTATTTGCCGATGTTGCCCTATGTGACTTAATCTTGCATGCCATATAATAATATCAACATCATTGTTGCTGGAATTCTCGCCATAATACAACAATCAATATAGAAATTATACATAGAAGGATTATAATCTAACACAATAAAATCATCATAATTATGCTCAAAAACTATAAAAGATATTGTCTAGAGTAATTATAACACCATTGCGGTTAAAGTTCAAATTAAAACCTATATATAGAAGAACAGACATAAAGACTAAGTTTCGTCGAATCTGTGAAATACACAGGAGGTCATGCAACATGAAAGATAGGCCACCACGCATATTCATTTTGCAAGTGCCTATCCTTTTAACGTCAAGCTTTGCAATATTTTTCACATATAAATGCCTTGATTTAGGTAAAACTCGATGAAACTCTATAAATAATTCTCCCTCATGGCTCACATAGTCGGTCGCCTCTAAATCTATAATCCATACAAGATATGATTCAGTTAGTAAACAGTACTAGAAACATATATAAAAGCTCTCGGCGCACTCACGAGTAAATGCCCTGGAACTTGAAAAATGTATCACTTCATCTTGATCTTGTCTTTCTTCTTGTAGAACCATTTTTCCTTCTTGAAATTTGGCTTGTTTCTTTTTAAGGAGGATCCTTCTCCAGTCTCCTTACCCTTTTCGTTATTTTTCAAGTTTTTCTTGCGCTAAAATCTTGAACGCTTTTTACTACTTGATTCTGCCGCAAAAGCATAAGGTATAGCTTTAGAAGAACCAAATTGTTCGTCTTCAAGATCCACATGACGGGCAACATCAACAAAAATTTTGATATTGTTATTGTAGGTCTTGCTAACCTCGATATATTCCCAATTATTGGGAAGAGACCGAATCACTGTCTGAACATGTTGCTCATCAAAGAGAACATGTCCATCATTTTTTTAGTTTAGCAATCACATTTGATACCACTCTTAGATGTTTTATTACTATGATCATGACGCTTCTCGTACGTGTCATCTTTGATTGTCAGATGTCTAAAGCGAGTCACAGTTGTACTGCGATATGCCTCAAATATCTGAGACATAAATGTCTAACGCTTTTCAATCTAAACTAACTACATAATTCGACAATACAACTTATTTTGCCTCAAATATCTGAATTTGATTAGGTAAGAAAATATTAGGAGCCATTTTAAATTCCCTAATCTCTTTAACTTCTTTTTCTCTTTCCGTTTGCTCAGCCTTTAATCACTTAATTCATTATGCATCGCCATTGGGACATTCATCATAACTTTATGCTCCGAATCTGAATCATTATAAAAATAAGTATGGCAACGATGCATCCTTTTACCTTGTCTCTTTGCTCGATTTTGAGAATTCCCACTTAGAGTAATTCGAGCTTAACTCCATCTCGAGCCATGTCTAAATAGGAACAAAAAACATATAGAATGGTTATAACCATTCAATGTGACAATATATGTCACAATTACTCATAAAAGGCAATTAATTCAATGGTCATTATCTTAATTAATATTTATCTATAAAGTTTGACCATTTCAGGACCACATAAAGTATCAGTAAAGAATTGATTAAAACTTGAACCAAATTCCTTCCGACTCTAACGCCATTATGCAGAATAAAAAGAAGAAGAAAAAGCTCTAGTCTTAGGAATATATCCGAAGAAAAAATAATAATAGCACTACGGTTAGGAGGAAACCGAAAAAAACCGGTGTATATGATGTACTGGCAGAAAGGTTTCCTCTTTACAGTTTGTCCACTAAAAGTTAAAGCCATTACAAAGAAAAATATAGCTTCCAGTAAAATAGCGTCATTAAATATTTAAATTCCATTTACATTAAATGTTTTTAAAAACCTTCCTTCAAGATTCAACGTGAACATTAATTTTGTCCATTAATGATAATTGACAAAATTACGTGGATTCTATAATAGAAGCCCACGTCAAATTACGCTACTGTAACCATTCCAAGGGTAGTTTTGAGTTCTACCATTTTATTTTGTGATTCGAGGCTTCTAATAGATTAATTAGATATTTTATGACTTGCGCATATGGTTGGTTTTAATTTTGGGAATATTTTTAGAAGAAGAGTTCTTTTGTCATTTTGGAAGCTTTAAGTTGTTGGAGTTGACCAATGATTGACTTTTATTGGTGATTTGATGGTTCTGTTAGCTGTACGTATGTTTGGTTCGCGTCTCGGGTTACCCGAGGTCATTTCAACACAAGGAAAGTTAGAAATTTGAACTCTAGAACCTTTGAAATATTTGGTTTGATACATAATTTCTCGTTGTTATGTTGTATTTGATGTTTTTATATTTCCATCAAGTTCGTGTTCGATATATAGACTTTTTAGCATGATTGAATGGAGTCTCGTGGAGCTCGGGTGAGTTTCGGGGTGGTTTCAACCTTTTTGGTCCATATTGCAATTGTTGATCTGTTGTTGTGCAATAGTGCTTTGTGAACGCGGAACTAGTCTCACATTCACATAGAGAATTTTGGGACAGGGAAAATTCCTTCTTCATGAACGCAAGGAGAAAGATGCAAATGCGAAGGCTTCGGGAAAGACCTTCAGGAACGTGATGGGCTTGACGTGAACGCGAAGCATTGGGAGGAAATGACCTTCGCGAATGTGATCTCATCCAATTTCAATCCTATATTTGAGGATATGAAATCAATCGATGCAATAATAATACCCAATAGAGTGAGGATCGAATTCCACAGGAAGCTTATGCGAATGGGTGCTAGTAGTATATATTTTAGTGCGTGGATTTGTTTATCTTAATTTGCACTTCTAGAATATTGGGTTTTGTTTGAAAATCTAAGTTAGACTACAATTGTGATCTAAAGAACGAAACTAGGAAATTGGTTTTGGTTATTTTTCAGTATGGTCTAGGGCTATGACCTTCACCTAGGTGTTCGCTTAATGGGTTGTAAACTTTAAAGCTTGCTTTATTGGTCGGGGTGTATTATAGCTATCAACACTCAAGTACCCACTCAATACCTCTCGGTCATAGAATGATTTTGTCCAACTTGGATTTCTCAAGTCCAAATGGGTATTGAACAAAGAAATTGATAATAAGCTCAAGTCGGGTTTTACTATCTCTAGGTTCAACCCTTTAATTGGGTTTATAAATCTCTCGATTGACCCAATTTCTTGCTAGCCAAGCTTTCCTAGACTAAGTCTCTCTTTCTCAAGTAGAGACCAAGTCAAATAGGCATGAAATAATATTTGCAACCATTAATCCTTCAAATAAAAGCAAGAGCAAGGCTAGATAATCAACAGTCAACCATAAACAAGCAATAAATCAAACACCCGTTAAGTTTACGCTCTATGATTGGGTCACAACCCTAGTAAAAATCTAGCTACTCATGCTTAAATTAGAAGAAAAAAAGGAGAAGTGATAATTAAAACCATATTAATAATTTAGATGATAAAAGTAATATTCAAAAAACTCAAAATAGCAAAAACTACTAAAAGGAGCAAAGTAAAATGTCTACAGTGGCCGCTGATGTGAAAAGTTAACCTAAAAGAATAAAACTCTTCTATTTATACAATGCTGGAATTTTTGGGAAAAAATGACCTTTTGTGGCCGCACAATTTCATGTGCGGTCCGCACTTTGTTTCAGCCGGGAAGGGATGGAAACAAGCGACCGCATAATTCTGAACTGCGGTCACACTTCACTCTTTCTGCGGTTCGCATATTTCTGAGTGCGGTCTCAAATTGCTCTTCTGCGGAACGCACAAATATGACTGCGGCTGCGTAGCTAATCTTCTACGGCCGCACAATAATTTTGCGGTCCCACTTCTGTTGAAACTGAATGCGGGTTCTCTGAACTTTTGCTCTTGCCCGGTTTCTGCGGCAGCATATTTCAAGTGCGGACCGCACTTTGCACTTGTCTATGATGGGATTTTCTTCACAATCTGCTGCAGTAGATGATAATCTGCGGTCCGATTTTTGAGCTTATGTGCTTGTTTTTGTCCTTGGGTTCAGATCACTCCTTCTTCAATTGGATTTAATCTTCGGTGCTCATTTTTCACTATTCCTGCAATTGATCATATTTCATCAGTTTTCGGGAACACAATTAAACGCTTTTGGACTAAAACGAAAGCAAAAAGGTGGTAATAAGTAGACAACCTTGGCATCAAACCACCTTATGATCTCCTTTTTGACCACTTCTTGCATTGCTTCATTGCGTCTCCTTTGATGTTCAATGGATGGTTGGCATCTTCCTCCAAATTAATCTTGTGCGTGCAAAATGCGGGGCATATTCCTTGAATATCCGCCAAACTCAACCCAATAGCTTTCTTCCTCTTGTGGAGCACCGTCGATGTAGAGTCAACCTGCACGCTGGTCAAAAGAGGAAATAATAACCAGTAAAGTAGAGCAAGGGCCAAGGAATTCATACTTGAGATGTGGAGGCAATGGCTTAAACTCTAAGACATGAGGCTTTCAGTTGAAGGCTTTGTAGGAGGAGTTTTCCTATTCTCGAGATCCAAGGAAAGTTTTCGAGGTGCATAACTGTATGACCCCCATCCCTTGCAAAGAATTGACACATTCCATGAGCCATCCATTTCATCATCATCAAAATTGAGCAAACCGGCCTCCAACATGTCACCCACATCAACAAGAGCCTTCCTCATAGCAAGGAAAGGTCTACCAAGAATAATCGGTACCTCCTAGTCTACTTCACAATCATGAATCACAAAATCCGCCGGGAGAATAAACTTGTCAACTCGAACCAATACATCCTCAATCACCCCCAAAGGTCTCTTCATTGTACGATTGACCATTTGTAATCTCATAGATGCATGTCGTTGTTGCCCAATTTCCAATGTCTTGAAAATCAAATACGGCATCAAATTGATACTCGCCCCAAGGTCACAAAGAGCTTTTGCAAATTTGACACTTCCAATGGTACAAGGAATTGTAAAAGCACCGGGATCTTCCAACTTTGGAGCCATCAAACGCACAATTTCACTCACTTGGTGAGTGACTTTGATAGTTCCAAAATTCATCGATCTCTTCTTTGTCACCAAGTCCTTCATAAACTTTGCATATCCGGGAATTTTCTCCAAAGCTTCAACTAACGACACATTTATAGAGAGACTCTTCATCATATCAATGAACTTCTTGAATTAATTCTTTCCATTTTTCTTGGCAAGCCTTTGAGGATAGGGAGGAGGTGGCTTAAGAAATGGTGCCTTAGATTTTTGAACTACCGGTTCCGGTATGTAAATCGCATGATCCCTAGAAGGGTTCACATCCACTTGAGTCTCTTCCACCGTGTCATCAATATCAATCCTCAGTTCATCATTTTCTTGCACAACATTGTTCAGGATCTCCTCTTCTTCTACTACTTTCTCATCATCCATAAGTTGCCTTTAACTTGAGTGTAACGACCCGATCGGTCGTTCCGTAGAACTTGCACTGTTATTCTTGTTTTTGCCTTGTTATGCATTGGTTATACTGTTTATGAAATATTACAGTCGGTTGGCTCGGGTTCAGAATGATGGTAGTGAGAATTGAGACACTTAGTCTCTTAAAATAGCCTTAAAGTTGGAAAAGTCAACTGAGAGTTGACTTATTGGTAAACAACCTCGGAATGCATATTTTATGGCTCGTATAGCTTCGTTAGGTGATTTGGGAGTTAGGAGTGTGTTCAGAATAATTTTGTGATATCCGGTGTAGAATTAGGCTTGAATTGGAGAAAGTTAGTTTTTGGCGATTTCCGGTCGGCAGGGGAAAATAGGCTATCGGGGTCGGAATGAAATTTCGGAAGTTGGAACAGGTTCGTAATGTCATTTTGGATATGTCTGCAAAATTTGAGATCAATCGGAGTTGTTTTGGATAGTTTCGGCATCGTTGGTGGATTTTAGAAATATCAAAGTTCTTAGGCTTGAATCCGATGTGATTTTGGTGTTTTGAGGTTATATTTAGTGTTTTGAGAGTGCAACTAAGTTTGAATGGTGTTTTGGGATATGTTGGTAAATTTGGTTGGGGTCCCGAGGGGCTCGGGATTGATTTCGGGTGGTTAACGAACACTTTTGGACTTAGAAAATAGCTGTTTTTGCTGGTGTGTTGCAGGTATAATTTTCTTCTATGCGATCGCGGGGTATTGTATGCGATCGCATAGGTCAGTTGGTGAAGCCCAGGAAATTGCTCTGCGCGATCGCAGGTGCGGAGGTGCGATCGCAGAGCAGAGGGAGTTAAGGCAGTACGATCGCGTAGGAGGTGGTGCGAACGCACAAGGTCAGGCGCGCGTGGGGGTGAGTCAGCACTGTGCGAACGCGAGTTAAGAGGTGCGATCGCGAAGGTCTAGGGTGCTGGGCAGTGCGATCGCGAGAAGGTGATCGCGATCGCAGAGAGGAAAAGTGGGTTGTGGGAATTTTTTCTGTGCGAACGCGGTGGATCTTGTGCGATCGCGAAGGGTAATTACCTGGGCAGTATAAAAATAAACCCTCCGCGACCATTAGACCTTTTAACACCATTTTTGAACGGGAAGAAGCTTTTGAGGCGATTTTGAAGAAGGAAAATCAGTGTTCATCATAGAGGTAAGTATGTTGGACCTTAAAACTCGATTATAGGTGATTAAGGAACATAATCTCAGTGTTTAATTCATGATAATCAGTAGAAAAAGGTGGGGTTAGGGCTTGAGATTATGAGACCTTTAGAGGTCGATTTGAGAAGTCAAACGAACTCAGATTTTAGCGTTCTTTATATGTACAAACTCGTGAGATGACGAAGAACATTTTGGTATAAAATTTTCTAAGTTCCGAGATGCGGGCCCAGGGGTCGGGTTTTGACCAATTTCGGATTTTGAGCTAAAATTGGTATTTTTCAATTGGAATTCATTCCTTAAGCATAATTTGATGATAAAAATCTGAAATTGATAGATTTGTAGCATTCGGAAGTTGATTCGAAAAGGCAAGCGTATTGCGGAATAGGTTTCGGGCTAGTTTGAGGTAAGTAATATCTTTAAATCCTGTCCTGAGGGTATGAAACCTCGGACGATGCACCCTTTCACGGGTTTTGGAATGCAAAGGTTGGAACTTTGGAAATATATTCCCTATTTAGGCAACTATTGAGCTGCGAAACCGATTTCTAAGCCTATGCTTACTAGTATTGATATATTTTGATATGATTTGGGTTGTAAGCCATGTTTGGGGCCTAGTGCTGATCTGTTTACCCCTTGGGGGCTATTTTACTACTTTCCTCACTTGATATGTTATGATTTTCACTTAGTCTTTTCTTGATAATTGTTTTGACACTCAGAGAATTTTGATGCTATTTCTTGAAAATGAAACACTGTTTTTGGGTCGAGAACCCGGTATATTTATGGCCTAAAAGGCATGTTGAGAGTGTCTGACTGAGTGAGGTTGCGGGCCAATAATGTGAGGATGTTATGATATTGTGATGACCCAAAAGGTCATCCTGTGCTAATTTAACTAAATCTGTGTTTTGAGGCCTTAAAAGCCTCTATTAATCACACCTCGATATGCGTGCATAGTCCGAACGTGTAGCCGGGAAGATTTTATGTGAAACTTGGTGAAAAATGGAAATTTTAGTAATTAATTGAATATAGTTGACTTTGGTCAACATTTTTGGTAAACAGACCCGGACCCGTAATTTGACGGTCCCGGAGGGTCCGTAGGAAAATATGGGACTCGAGTGTATGCCCGAAATCGAATTCCGACGTCCCAAGCCCGAGAAATGAATTTTTAAAGAAAATTATTTTTTGAAAATAATAAAGGTTTTTGAAAATGATAATTGATGAGAAAATCGTGTTATTGGGCTCGTATTATGGTTCCGGAGCCCGGAACAAGTTTAATATATGTTATGTGACTTATTTGTGAAATTTGGTGTAAAACGGACTTGAAATGACGTATTTCGGATCAAAATCAGAATAATTGAGCCTTATGAAGTTCTAAGCAAATTCTATGAGTTTTGAGGTTTAATTCATTGATTTTGATGATATTTTGGTAATTTGAATGCTTGAATACGTCCGTAAGATATTTTGGGAGTCGGGTGTGTTTTTGGTTTTGAGACTCGAGGGCTCGGGTGACTTTCGGGTAGCTAACAGAGTGCTAAAAGTGCCAAAAATCTGGTGTAAAGGGTGTTGTATCTGGTGTCAGGGAAATTACTCTAAGCGATCGCATAGAGTAGTGAATGGGGGAGGGTACTGTGACCCTATGCGATCACATAAATCCTTCCTTGATCGCATAGGGTGTAGGTGATCTGGGTGGGGGCCGGGTAATTACCCTCTGCGATCGCATATTCCCTTCCGCGATCGCAGATCTCAAGCCAGTAGACTTCCGCGGTCGCAACCTTCACTACCGCGATCGCATAGCTTCAGCCAGGAGACTTCTGCGATTTCACCTTCACTTCCGCGATCGTAGTGCACACAGTTCTAGTCTCTATGCGATCGCATCCCTTCTTCCGCGATCGCATAGAGACATTTCGCCCAGTTATATTTTTATCCAAAATCAGAATGTTCCATTACGGGACTTAGCCAAATTTCTGAAACCCTCTTCTTCCCCACGCCCCATTGACGACCTCCAAGCCATTTCTCCTCCATAACCACTTGGGTAAGTGACTTTAACTCCAATTTCTTCCATTTTCCTCCATCAAACACTAGAATCTAGGTCTCAAAAATATGAAATCAAAGTAGAGATTAGGAGTTTTGGGTAGAGTTAGGGTTTATGGGATTTTGGTTAATTCAACCTCAATTTGGGGTCGGATTTTAAAACAAATCATATATTTGAACTCGTGGGGGTATGGGTAATCGGGTTTTGGTCCGAGCCTCATGTTTGGAACAAGCAGGCCCGGGGTCGAATTTTGGTATTTTTGAAAGAATGCTAGGAATTGTATATTTAGGCTATGGGATTGTATTAATGAGCCATTATTGATGTTAATAAGTTAATTATGACTAGATATCGTTGTTTCGGAGTTGAATTCCAAAAGAAAGGCGGTGTTAGAGGCTTGAATTGCTATTCTTGGACCGGAGGTAAGTGTCTTGCCTAGATTTGGTGAGGGAATAGGTATTGTATGCTATGTGCTAAGTGTTTGTCATGTTCAATGCATAGGTGAGGTGACGAGTACCTATGCATTGTGTGTGAAGCATGCTCGTGAGTCCATTTTTTGATAAAATTCTTATTATTACTTCCATATTCAGTGTATTATGAAATTGTCTCTACTTGGAAGTTGATTGTTGTTGAAAATACTTGTTGATGAACTTGCGATGTAATGGTTCTATTGAGGACCCAACTATAAAGGATATATGTGAAAAGATTGGTTATAGCTGAGACCATTTCTGAGCAACTGCTATGATATTGACTGAGATATTCCCCTTGCTGGGTGATTATGATGTGTATTTCCACTATGCTACATTCCTTTCCATTTGATATTTGTCTTGTTTTGGTGAGGAAGAATGTAAAGCACGAAGGGTGATGTCGTGCCACAATTTACATTGATTACATCATAAAATGCATAGTGAGGAAGAGAGTAAAAGCACGAAGGTTGATGTCGTGCCATGATTCACATTGATTAAAAGCACGAAGGTTGATGCCGTTCCATGACTTATATTGCCTCACATTATACATTGCATTGTGAGGAAGAGAGTAAAAGCACGAAGGGTGATGTCGTGCCATGATTTATATCATCTTATATCATACATCACATTGTGAGGAAGAGAGTAAAAGTACGAAGGTTGATGTCGTGCCATGATTTATATTGCCTCACATTATACATTGCATTGTGAGGAAGAGAGTAAAAGCACGAAGGGTGATGTCATGCCATGATTTATATCATCTTATATCATACATCGCATTGTGAGGAAGAGAGTAAAAGCACGAAAGGTGATGCCGTGCCATGATTTATATTATCTTATATCATACATCGCATTGTGAGGAAGAGATTAAAAGCACGAAGGGTGATGTCGTGCCATGATTTATATCATCTTATACCATACATCGCATTGTGAGGAAGATAGTAAAAGCACGAAGGGTGATGTCGTGCCATGATTTATATTATCTTATATCATACATCGCATTGTGAGGAAGAGACTAAAAGCACGAAGGGTGATGTTGTGCCGTGAATTAATCATCTTATATCATACATCGCATTGTGAGGAAGAGAGTAAAATCATGAAGGGTGATGCCGTGCCATGATTTATATTATCTTATATCATACATCGCATTGTGAGGAAGAGAGTAAAATCATGAAGGGTGATGCCGTGCCATGATTTATATTATCTTATATCATACATCGCATTGTGAGGAAGAGACTAAAAGCACGAAGGGTGATGCCGTGGAATTACATACATTGCTCGCATTTATACTTGTTACGTTAGATTTCTTGTTAATTTGCTCTCTTGCTTTCTCCTATGTGTAAATTAATCGTTCTTATCTCCCACTTGTTACCCCCATTAACTGTTCCTGTATCCCATGCTTATCTGGTTATTTCTGCGTTTGTCTGTGCTATATCTTGTAGAACTTTACAGGTAGATTATCGTTGTCATGTCTAGCCTCGTCACTACTTCGGCCGAGGTTAGGATCGGCACTTACTCATTACATGGGGTCGGTTTTACTGATGCTACACTTGCACTTCTTTATGTTGTGCAAATCACGCAGCCGGACCCAGTGGACACCGTTAGAGGGAGTATCATTCAGTCCAACCCGGAGATTCCGAGGTAGACCCGCAGACGTTCGTGGTCCTTGGCGTCTCCTCTATCCCTATTTCTTTTTCCTATCATGCCTTGTTCATCTCCTAGTTTCTGAGACAGTTCATGTATTATTTTCTTCAGACTTTGTATTTAGCACTCTTATAGACGGTTCGTGAGTTAGTGACTCTAGGTTCTAGGATTGTTGCAACGGGTCGCATTCTAAATTATCACTTAGTCTCGAAATCTATCTACTTTTGTTATTAAAAATTATAAATTGTTTCTAGTTATTTCTGTTAATTCCGTATTAAGATGATAGTGTAATTTTACACGTTGGCTTGTCTAGCGGGTTCAACGTTAGACGCAGTCACGGCCTGAAGGTGGGATTTCGGGTCGTGACAGATATGAGAGAGGCTGAGGGCCAATATTGTGAGTGATTTATGCCATGATGTGGCTTGTTATAGCGCTTGGGCTGTAGGAGCCCCTCCGGAGTCTGTACATACCCCAGTGAGCGCATGTACCTACTGAGTGATGTTTCCCGCGAGGCTGATACTGAGTGATTGTAAGGTTTCCTGATGGGTTGATACTGAGTGATTGTGAGGTTGCCTGATGGGCTAATGCTGAGTGATTGTGAGGTTGCCTGATGGAATAATATTGAGTGACTGTGAGGTTGCCTGATGGGCTAATATTGAGTGACTGTGAGGTTGCCTGATGGGCTGATACTGAGATTGTTATGAGAAATGATTATGGCCCGAGGGGCAGATTTATGAAAATTTTACTGAGTTTTTGACTTCGATTCACTTCGTTTTTCAAACTGATTTTTACTGAGAGTTTTACTGAGATATATTGAAATTGTACTTGTTTCAAAGGATTTCTGAAA
>MDKH01191744.1:0-14168 GCA_005239495.1 Nicotiana undulata | reverse complement strand
CCGCAGCTGCAACCACTTGGGATCGAACCTGGCACCTAAGGCTTTTTGCTCCCCTGAAGGGCACGCCTCTCAACAATTGAGCAGCTCAATTGGTGAGAGGCATGCCCTTCAGGGGAGCAAAAAGCCTTAGGTGCCAGGTTCGATCCCAAGTGGTTGCAGCTGCGTAGGGGTGAACGTGGGGCCGAGGTGGAACAATACCTTAGGTGGTCGGGCCCTGAAGGGGACGTCACAAAGCTCAATTGGTGAGAGGCATGCCCTTCAGGGGAGCAAAAAGCCTTAGGTGCCAGGTTCGATCCCAAGTGGGTGCAGCTGCGGAGGGGTGAACGTTGGGCCTAGGTGGAACAATACCTTAGGTGGTCGGGCCCTGAAGGGGACGTCACAAAGCTCAATTGGTGAGAGGCGTGCCCTTCAGGGGAGCAAAAAGCCTTAGGTGCCAGGTTCGATCCCAAGTGGCTGCAGTTGCGAAGGGGTGAACGCTGGGCCTAGGTGGAACAATACCTTAGGTGGTCGGTCCCTGAAGGGGACGTCACAACCATAATTTGCAAAAACCTTTTCGTCTTGAACCTTTTTGGTGTAGGCACCCCCAATTCAAGGATTTAGTTACCAATGCTTGGTCAAACAATCACTACATAATGGTTTCATCGGCCTTTAAAGACCATGTCACTAACTGGAAAAACAAAACTTGTTGTGATATCCTTAGGAAGAAAAAAAAGAATTTTAGCTAGGCTGAAAGGTATTCAAACTTCTTCTTCTTATCATTCCATCCCCTTTCTAAAAAATTTGGAAGTTGCCCTGAAAATTGATTTTAATAATATCACTAAAATTTGAGGAAGACTACTGGTAGCTCCGCTCTAGAATTCGGTGGCTCAATGAGGGAGATACAAATACGAAATTCTACCATATTATGGCTACCAATAGGAAAAGAAGAAACAAAATTATTTTCTTTAAAGATGATTATAATAATTGGATCGATGATCCAATGGCCATTCTTAACCATACTAAAGAGTATTTTATGAACATTTTCACAAAAACACACGCCTCTAGTGATTGGAATGCTATTAGACATGATCCAAAAAGTCATAACAAGACTGACCTATCCTCACTAGACAATCCCCTCACAAACGGGGAGATTATTAAAGCATGCTTCTCCTTTAAACCATACAAAGCTCCAGGTCCGGATGGACTTCACCCCTTTTTCTTCCCGAATTATTGGAACATAATTGGCAATTATGTGATTAATCTCTTTAAAGAAGCATTCAGTAGTGGGAAAATTCCTGATGGTATAAATGACACTCTTCTATGTCTTATTCCAAAAATTTCCAATGCTAAAAACTTAAAAAACTTTAGGCCTATAGGACTTTGTAACACAATTTATAAAATCATTACCAAGGTCATCTCAAATCGATTAAAACCCTTTCTAAACAGCCTCATTAGCCCCTACCAATCAAGCTTCATAAAAATAGGAAGGCTAGTGACAATGATATCATTATACAAGAACTCATGCTCAAATGAATAAGTATCGTGGTAAAATACACAATATATTCCTAAAAATCGACCTAGAAAAGGCTTTTGATCGTCTTGAATGGTCTTTTATCTATAGATCCTTCTCCTTCATTAATTCCCCCCCAAACATTACGAAACTTATTATGAACTGTATTTGCTCATCAGAAATTGCAATTCTAGTTAATGGGTCTAGAACTGATTATTTTGCACCTACTAGATATCAGGCAAGGGGGTCCTATATCCTCATACCTTTTTATTATATGTATGGAGATGTTGTCCACTCTCATCAACAACAAAATAGATATGAGATGCTGGGATCCTATAACCATAGGGAAAAATAACTACTAACTATCGCATTTATTCTTTGCAAATGATCTCACCTTAATGGCCAAGATCAATAACAAATCAGTAAAGACTATTAAACATTGCCTTGATCTATTTTGTTCATTGTCGGAACAATCCATTAATAGGATCAAATAAAAAATTATTGTCTCCAAACACTGCCTTATTAATGTATGCAACAACCTTTCTAGGGTCCTTAATATCAATATAAGCCACATGTTTGGTAAATACTTAGGCTTTCCCATCACTAATTCAAAACCTAAAGCGACTGATTTTCAATTTGTCATTGATAACTAATGATAGGCTATAATTACATATTTTAGTCGCTTATTACACTCCAATTTACTTCACTTTTGTTAAGTTTGAGCTCTAATCGCTAGTGTTTTGCACTAATTTGGTGTTTTATGCCTTGTGGAGTGATTTCGAGCTATGTAGATGTTATGGAATGAATTCAAATGATTTGAAACTTTGAAGTCTGAGTAAAATCCCAAGGAATTAAGCTGGGATCGTGTTTGTAGATGAACGGATGATAGTTAATAACGAACGAAGAATCGAGTAGGCATATTGTGCACTGTCTAGTAAAATGCACATAACGTTTTGCTCAGAACTCCATTTGCGCTCCACAATATATGGTTGGAAATATAATTCAAAGGTATACAACTTTCATGTTTTAAGTTTTTCCAAATTCTAAACAGAACATGGTGAGAAGTGTGCGGCAAGTTCGCGGGCGCGCACTGATCGCACAAATGGGGCAGAAAGTGTGAAATATGCGCGGGCACACTTCCAGGTGCGCGGCCGTGCACTTTTTGTCCGGTAAAAAGTGTTGTTTTTTTGCGTAGGAGAAGGTATAATTGTTTGGGAACGACCCTACTTTGTATATATACATGTAAAAACGTTAGTTTGAGGACTTTTGACACGGATTCGACCTAAGGAGGCAGAGACACAATAGGAGCAAGACGGGGAATTCTTCTACAAGTTTTTCACTTCCTTCTTCCTATTTCTATTATTGGTTATGAATTCTAGTATTGTATTTATGCATACTATTATGAATAGCTAATTTTTTATTTATGGTTTTGATGGAACCTTTTGGAGGATGAATTCTTGTTATGTTTTAATATAGTTTAACCTTTAAATTTGTCTATTTTTCAACTACGTGCTTATTTCAGTTGATTGAATGTCCATCGATATGTGCTTATTTATTATGTATTGCTTGAGAAAGGATACATACTTAGGTGGTTTTTGAACAACGTCACTCCTAACGTATGTGAGAAATCAATACAACGGGTTTAAAGGTAGGTTTAGAAATAGCAAAGCCTTGACGTGGTCATAATAAGATGTTAGATAAAGATAACTAGCGTAGTTCGAGAGAATATGTCTAGTAAATTGTTGTAGTTGCTCGAAAGAGAATTATGGCACCTAAAGTGCTCACGATCAGTAGAGAATACATAGGCGAAATTGTAGGGAACATAGCAGGAATGATTCCAACATTTGGGGAAATCATAGCTCTAGACCTCCTAATTTAATCTCCAATCCTTAGTATCTTTAGTTGTTAATTTACTGCTTTAGTTTCTTAGTTAATTAGTTAGATATAAGAATCTTAATCTTAATAACTTAGAAATTTATTCGAGCTTGTCTTCTTAGCGATATTGAACAATTATGGTGAAACCTTAGTTCTCTGTGGGATTCGACTCCGGACTCTTAGACCGAATTATATTTGCATCGACTGCTTATCCTTTTTAGGACTAGAGTTGGGCGTGATCAATAACATATTAGCAAGATTAACTACCTGGAAATCTAACTGCCTCACAATGGCAGGCAGGTGCATTCTGGCTACCTCGTGCCTAAATTCTCTCCCCAATCACATTATGCAATACACCCTCTTGCCCTCAAAGACTCTTAAAAATATTGACAAAATCCGACGTAACTTCTTATGGGGCACAAATAGTACCTCTAAAAAATTACATCTTATAAAATGAGACACCATCACTGATAGTAGGTGAATTAGCTATATTTTCACCCTTAATGAACCATACTTTAATGTGTTTTAAGTGAAAATAATGATAACAAAATGCTATGATTAGTGTTCTATGCTTTGCAGGATATAATCTATGATGGGAGATACTTTGGAGCGTTTTGGAGTCAATTAAGGGAGTTTAAGGCCAATCGAGAAGAACCCATGAGAAAAGAACAAGAAAAAGGCCAAGTTTGCTGGAAAAGAGCCCACCGCGACCGCGGTCGACCGCGGCTGGAGCGCGGTGGGCAAGTTAGCAAGATTCATAAAGTGTGTGACCCACCGCGGTCGCGCCGCGGGCAAATGCTGAAAATCCAGAAAACTTGAAGGACCAAAGTGCAAAACACGGGAATAAATTGCCTAAACCTATTTAAACATTATAAACTCGCCCAAGAGACAACTAATCTTGTTTTTAGACTCAAGTAGGAGGCAAGAATCATTGGGAGAAGACAAACAAACATTAGAGTTTTTCTAATCTCTTTCTTTAATCTTTATTTTGAGAATTACGATTTATTTTGGGTTTTTATTGTTCTTGAGCATGAGTAGCTAACTTCTTTAATCTAAGGTTTTGGTGGAACCCGTTGAGGATAAATTTGTTGTTATAATAATATAGTTTTGTTTGGTTTTCAATCTCTATTTGTTCAACTACGTTCTTGTTGTAGTTGATTGAAGGGCCCTCAATTAGCTGTGCCTATTTAGTATGTATCTACTTGAGAGAGAGTGCATATTTAGGTAATTGTTTGAACAACATCACTCCCGGAGTATAGGAGAGATCCATAACCGAGGGTTTAAAGGTTGGATTAGAGATAACGATACCTTGGGTGCAATCTAAAGTGAACTGTAATGCAATTTAGCTAGCGTAACTTGAGAGAGTGCGTTTAGCAGATTATCATAATTACTTGAGAGAGATTTTTGATAGCTGGAGTGTTCATGATTGATAGAGATAACTAAAGCAAAACTATAGGAATTATACAAGAAGGGATTTCATCAACGGGGGAAACCATAACCTTAGACCTTTATCACATTTGTTTACACCTCAATAGTAGTTAATCTTTAGGTTTATTCTTTTCGTTCAACTGTAGCAATAAAAACACTGGAAAGTAATATTCATAACTTTTGGGAAAGTTGATTATTGAGAATCTAGTACTCTAACAACAACAATTGATAGGTTAGTTCCCTGCGGGATTCGACTCCGGGCAAAATGCCCGGATTATATTTGCAACGCCCGCTTAGTCTTTTATTAGACATAGTTGAGCATGATCAAATTTTGGCGTCGTTGCCGGGGAGTTAATTGTATTGTCATTTGTAGTTGGAGAAAAATACAAAATTCTTAAGTGTAATCAATTTTCTTTGATTTCTTTCATATATTGAAATTCTAACGTTTGCTGAATCGGTTGTACAGGTGCATGCCTAGAAACTCATCGAGAACTGGTGAAGTATTTGAAGCCTTACCAGACCCCGAAAAAGTTTTCAAGGCCTTGAACAGGGCCAACCGGAAAAGCAAGCAACAACCACTCATTGAACATATTGAAACAGACATGGCAGACCTGAATGAATGGAACAACAATAATAATGGGGAAGATGTGGTTGACCCAGTCGGACACATTGCGGCACCTGGGGTGCCCATTGCACATGAGGCGCCTTTACATGACTGGGCACAACCACATCAGAGAATTTGGCCACCGCGATCATGGTCCCGCAGATAGAAGCTGAGTCCTTCCAAATCACAAATAATATGCTGCACTTGTTGCAGAATAAGGGGCTGTTTTCGGGGTCATACATTGAGGATCCCTAGCAACATTTGAAGAACTTTCTGTCGATCTGCAAGACTCAGAGGCAGCCAAATGTCACTCCAGAGGCAATAAGACTGTTGTTGTTTCCGTTCTCAGTGACAGGAGTAGCCCAGACTTGGCTCAACTCACTCCCTATCAATTCTATTACTACATGGGAGGAGTTGGTCAAGCAGTTCTTCAACAAATTCAATCCACCAAACAAGACAGCGCAACAAATTGATGAGATCTTGAGCTTCAGGCAGAAGCCTATGGAGACACTGCAGGAGACATGGGAACGGTTTAAAGGGATGTTGGTAGTCTGTCCTCACCATGTTATTCTAGAACAGATGTTGGGGCAGCGATTTTATATGGGTCTGGCTGATGGTGTGAAAGCTAATGTTGATGCTTCAGCTGGTGGAGCATTCCTGAGCAAAACATGAAGAGAGAGCCAAATCCTACTAGATAAAATGGCACAAAATTCAGGATGGACAACCAGGGGTGCACCTATTACCCCATTGGTTCACTCAGTGCCATTAGATCCGTCTAACTCTATTGCTGAAAATATGGCAACTTTGATGACACAGATGAGCATACTTACGAAGAAGGTAGAGGAGTCAGGGAAAAAGCAACAAGTTCATATTGTGGATACTACCAACGGGGGCTTATGAACATCTTGCATTAGTCAACCTATTGGTAATCAGTGGAATGCAGATTGCGATCATCCTCACTACCCGGAGAATATGAATTACGTGTCAAACTATGGAGGCCAGAGACAGAGTGGACAGAATTGGGGTCAGCAAGCTCAACCGTACAGACCACCTCATCAGCAGCATAACAGTGGAAACATGGGTGCCATGAGACCTCATGGTAATGTGGCACCTTACCAAAGGCCACAAGGGTTTAATAATCAAAATCAGCAACAGGCGTATCACCCCCCTCAGCAACAACATGGGGAGAGACAAGAAGATGGGTTTTATAGACTTGAAGCGATGATGCAACAGGTGATTGGATCAACTGCTAAAATCAGTGAGAGAGTAGATGCACACGAATCAGCTATTAAAAATATTGAAGTGCAGATTGGCCAAATCTCAATGTCGTTGAATAATCGTCCTCTTGGGACTTTGCCTTCAGAAACTCAGGTAAATTCTAAGGACCAAGGCCCAAAGCAACTGATGGCAGTGAGTCTCCACAATGGCAGGGACTTAGACTTGGAACAGGAGATTGTCACACCTCCTTTTTCACTACCCCGGATTAATGAAGGGGTAATAAGGGAGGTTTTCCAATTAAAGTAACATTGTTCGATTTGGAGATTTATTATTATTTCAGAGTCGCCACCCGAATTTTTAATGATGCTCCAAGACACCGTTTTTGTTTTGAAAAATCCCAAACCGAGGAAATTTTGACTCTGTTTTGATTTGTCTGCAACCAGAAATCCGAGTAAAGAATTATGTTAACCCGGGAGAAGGTGTTAGGCATTCCCGAGTTTCGTGGTTCTAGCATGATCGCTTAACTATTATTATTTGGCCTAAATTGTCTGATTATTTACGTATTTTGCCTATTGTGTATTTAGCCGCTTTTGACATTTATGGATTTATCTTGAAAATAAGTCATGATAATGTGCACTCGTCTACTTTTGGACATGCTATAATTGCGCCACATGAAATGCACCTGCAATTACAACACGTGATTTTAATATAGTTTTAAGTTGAAGTCGGGGACATGAGTTGTCACACCCGAGTGTAGATTACGTAGTCAAGACTATGGTCGTGATGGTTTTAGAATGCCTATTTGAGGCGATGTTAAATTATTCTTTAAGTTTTCTATCTAAAGAGGTATTTTTAGTTTTACGGGATAGGTATGGAAACCAATTCGGATATTTATGGGTTTATCATAGAACAGGTCACGATGGCGTGCCTTGTTATTTTTGAACACATCGCAATCACGTCACATGAAATGCACCCGTGATTGCTACGTGTGATTTTATTAATGTTCGAAGTGAGAGACGGGGGCACGAGTTGCCACGCCCGAGTGTAAGTTATGGTTGTTTTGAAGTAATACTTGACTATTTACAACATTTTAATCTAAATATGTATTTCCAACCATAAGGATATGTAGAAGATTGTTTAAGCTTAAATTCACTTAGTCTAAAGGATACAATACTTTAGCTATGGTCATATTTTAGCCCAAGTTATCATTTAACTCTTTCGGCCAATCTTAATTATGGCTAGTTTCACAAGAAGAGTAAAGTTGTGTAACTTAATTAGAGCATGCTAACGAGGAAAGGTCTAAAAATTACTGGTTCACAATTCACATATTAAAAAGTCGAATAAACACACTCAGCTGCAGTAGAATATTGACTGCATAGTTTTATCAATTTCAAATAACCTAAACTCATGCTATTTAATTCCTAATCCCTACCTATTGAGTCCTACACAGGAGCGTTTATAGGTCTATTGTTATAAATTCTGGAATCTGAAGAATATGAGATAAATTTGATGAGAAATAGAAAATTTGTACTTGCAAATACTTCGAAATTCCTCTGATATGAAGTAGTTATTTTCAGAATTTTCAATAGGTATTCACGAAGCCATTTGGACATATTAATTTGAACACGAAAATTGCCGGAAAAAGGTTTAGAAAAAGACGCTTTTGAATTTTCTGAGTCCTAATGATCAAATGCCTAATTAATGAAACATGGTATTACTTTAAAATACGCAGCTCTAAAGCTTTGAGCTTCTGCACCCCTTTTGGCCCAATAGCCTGGGATTTAGGCAGATTCAGGCCCTAAAAGGCCGCTTATCAGTCTGGCCCATTTACAATTAACCAGTTTAATCAAAAATACATAATATAGTACAGTCCAGTTTTATATTACAATAATTCCATAAGTAAATACATTCTGTCATGCTAAAAATTGAGATTCCAAAAAAAAAGGGAAATAAATGATATGAAGAAAAACGAAGAGAGGAAAACATGGTGTCGGAACAATTGTCGCTTCGATTGAGACCCTTTTACTTGGACTTGAACATCCAGCTTCTACTTGTATTTTTCTAAACAACCAAAAAGAAACCAACATTTTATGCATCTTTATAGAGCGAATCTGACCATTAAAGGGTCAGATTTATCTCTAATTATGTTGTGCCGAACATAATACCCTAATAAATTTAGCGAAGACCTATATATATAAGAACAATACCACCATTTTGCAACTAACATCAGATCTGAAATTTTAAGGTGAATCTGACCTAGTTAGCAGTCAGATTCACATCTTTTAACGTTATTTTTACTTAACTTCAGACTTCACACAGATTTGAACCAATAAACACATAACAAGTGCTACTAGCATACAGATTCAGCATTTAAATTCAAATAGAGTGGGTCAAACATGTAATTTTAGCCTGGCAACACATAGAAACTGAAACTATAGTAAAACCTCATGGAAAACATTGATATTTCTCATTCAAAATTCTATCTCATACAAGGTAAAAAACTACATACCTTAAAATCAAAAGGAACAACAAACAAGGACCAACTAAAGACCGGGAAGAAGGAACTCTTATGAGCTTAGTAACAGCAGACCAGTCAGAGGGAAATCCAGAAGAAATAACTCAAAGCTGACCCATTTTAACCCAAAAGACCATAGCAAAACCAATTTTGAAGTGAATGAAAACCACAGCTACAAGAAAGACTAGATTTTAAACACTTTTTTCACTCATTTTTGCAGTATATTTGTTTTTACTCTTGCAGGGAAATAATGTATTTCTAGGCTAGTGTGTTTTCAGGTGTGTAAATCTAAAATCTGTTTGCAGAGGTCTAAAATTGTGTAAAAAAAAGGGCCTCCTAAATCTGTTTATCCTAGTATATTTATAGGGAAATTTAGGGTAGCATCTTTAGGGAATATACCTTAACTCCTTAGGCTGAAATAGTACATGTACAGTTGTCCATCCTTTTTTTTTGGACAGTTGTACCCTCTTCTAGAACATTCCTATCAATTACAGCCCTTATCCCCTTTTAAAGTTACTGTTTTACCTTTAAAAATATGATTTTATGATATTTTCCTAACTCAAGAAGTTTCTTGGGTTGTTACACCCAAGATTCTTCAGTTGTAAATCCTAAACTACCCCTTAATATCCTTAGAATTACCCCTTAAGGTTAATCAAGGTTATTTATTAACTTGGGTTAATTACTAGGTTAAAGAACTTGAAATTGATTCATCATTAACTAGAGATTAAGCTTAGGTGAATTATTTTAGATTTAGACCTAATTGTGATTAACTCAATTTGAGTCATTTAGACTTAATCAACCTAATTGAGTGATCAACTAATTAACCATTAGTGAAGTTACAATTAGCTAACTCTTAGCTTATTATTTAATTAGCTTAATTATTTCCTAAGTTAGGAATTAAACTGATTCAGGTGATTCAAAAATTGTGTTGTTAGACTTAGCTATTACAAAATTATCACTTGAATTAGACTAAACTTGATTTGGGCTTGGGTTATTAACTAACTTTATGTGAGTAATTAATTATTCTAGGACTTATATAAAAGAAATGATTTATCTTAATTAGACATTAGGACTTAGTTAATTAAGGGGCTTAATTCCTAGTGATTTTAGATTGGTTTAAGAGGTTAATTAGGTGTTGGCAAATTCTAACTTAAAAAGTTATATTAAGAACTAAACCCTTAATGAAATTAGAAGTCTAGTCTCTTTTTTTAGGAAGTTAGGTTAGATAATTAGCTTAATTAACTAATTAGGTTCTTAGAGTTAGTTTCTAATTATCCTATTAGTTATCTTAGTTTCAAGGGTATACCTAATTAACTCTAGTTAACTAATTAGACTACTAAATCAAAGATGAGTTGAGGTGAAATCAATTCAACAATAGACTAAAAATCAGAAAACAAGCTAGGGGATCGAATAACTAAGCATAACATATAAATAAAACCTAAACATGGTCAATCAACTAATTACTCACAATTAAACTTCAATAAAGAACCAATAAAACAGAACAAATTGGCAATCCGGTCAGAAAAATCCTAACATGTTTACCAAAACAAGCAGGATTATAGTGACCATCAAACTAGGGCAGTGAATCAAAGAAAAAACGGACACATATATGAAGCAAAGATAAAACCCTAGGCTAGGACATGATTATCAAGAAACCTAATTGCTGAATATGAAATATTTAGATGAATGAAAACAACAATCGAGGCACAAACAGTTATACAAATAAAATTAAAGAAAAAACAGAGATTAAACAAATAACATATTCATGATTCTTCATAGAAACAAGGAAACAAGTAGAAAGAAAAAGGGGGGAGGGGGGGGAATACCCGTGGGAGTGTTTTGGATGAACTCTGGCGACTTGTCGGAGCTTGGCCGGACTCCGGCGAGGTTCGAATGGACTCAAACTCACGTGAATCACTTGATCTTGTGGAGAGCAAGTGACTCACGTAAGTCTGAGCCATTGATTCGTTCTGGAATGATGTGGGATGAACCCTAGGGTTTCAGTACTTCCTAGATCTGAATTTAGAGATTTTTGGGCGAGGCTTTGGGGAAACCAGTAACAGGACGGGGCTGAGGGGAGGATGAGGATCAACTGGTAAAAAATTGGGGTCGTTTGGTTGAGCTCCGCCGCCGGAGGCAATTTCCGGCCGGTGGAGTTAGGGCGGGAGACGGCGGACGCCGGTGAGAGTTTAGAGAGACAGATGAGAGAGGGAGGGGCTTGGGGGTGTTAGACTTCGTTTGAGTGAGGGGGTAGGGGATGTTAGGAACAATTTTATAGTGGGGTGAAGGAGGCTTTCCCAGCCGTTAGATCAAAAGAGATCAACGGCTGGGATTTTCCATAACCTAAACGGGGTCGTTTTGGACAGGGTTGAGGCCGGACGGGTTGGTTGATCTGGGCTGGGTGTAATGGGTGCTTGTAGAGACTCGTTTTTGGGCCTGGGCACATTAGCCCAGGTCCGATTTTTAACATCTTAGGCTTAATTAACATTACTTAATTTAATTAATACTAATTCTAATTAAAACTAAAAATGTAACAACTAATTTTGATTATTTTTTTTGTCTTGTTACGAACTAATTGTTGAATTGATTAAAGTGACACCATTTAATTTAACACTTATATCATTTAAGGAATAAATTTCACAGTTTTGTTTGGGAAAGCGATTAAATTAAGCAATTAATTAGTAAAACTACATTGTATCGACATTTTGCTGTTATTTACTTCAATTAATCACAAATGATATGCTAATTAATTCTAATTCTAATCTTTGTCTAATTATCGGTTGATTGAAACGTGAAATTAACACTCGCAATTTTGAAGAATAATTTTGTAATTTTCCAAATGATTGAGGTCATGTAACCTCAAACTATTCATAAATATTAAAAGCCAAATTATGGTTATGCAATGAAAAAAATTAATTCCGAATAACACTGAAATCCAATAAAATTTTATAAAACTAAATAATTTATTAAATTTTGTAGGGGTGTATGGTAGGTAAAAAATCACGCGCTCACAGTTGCCCCTCTTTGTACGGAAACACGAAGAGTTCCCGGGCAAAGACAGAGTGAGAAACCATAAATGACTTCACCCATTCATATGTTCCATTGTGAAGCATTTTTTTTTGAAAAGTTTGACTGAACCCTGCTTCAAAGGTTGCCTACATATCCTTGGCTATAAAGGAATCAGGTTAGTGTAGTTCTGGAAGTTTTGGTAGCTGGGACTACTAGGTAATTGTGGCTTCACTGCGGTTGCTGTTGTTACTGCTGCTGAGCTCCTTACTACACCAAAGCAACGAAAAATGAAAAAGACTAATCTAAACCTATCAACTATGAGTTACAAGAGTCCTATCTATTAGTCTGCTGAAGCCTGATCTTGAATCTTGGCTGCTTTAATACAGACTTGATCTGGACCTCGATGCTTGTTAGTTGTAGGCATTGGTTCAACCTTCTTCAGCATTTCGGATCAAGAAGAGACATGCACCGCTTGTGACTTCAGTCTTGTCGCGGTCCACATTTTTTCCGCTTCTGTACTTTGGATTCAATCTTCTGTTTCTTCTTTTTGTTTTATTATTTTGGATCGAAACTTATTCTTTTGGTCGTCTCGAGTTCCAATGTCCTAAAAAATGTAATCTGCACAAAAATCAAAGCGAACGAACGAAATTTCTTCCCCAGTTTTCACTAGGAAACTTTCGTGAGTTATTGTAAGGAAATCTACACTACTTTGTTATTGAAAGTGGTGAACAAGTTATACTGTTGTTAAGAAAAGATCACCAGATTATGCTGATGTCTGAGGAGGATCAACGGGTTATGGCGTTGTCAAAAAGAAATTAACATGTCGTGCTGGGGTTTGGAAAGGTCAACAGATTATGCCGTTGCCGGAAGAGAGATCACTGAGTTATGCCAATGCCAGAAAAATGATCAACAGGTCATGTTGTTTGTCAGGAAAGATCGTCGGATTATGCCAGTGTCAAGAAAGGTCAACAAGTTATGTTGTTGCCAGGAAAAGAGATTACTGGGTTATGCCAGTGTCGGGAAGTGTTCAACAGGTTATGTTGTTGTCAAGAAAGATCACCAGGTTATGCTGGTGTTTGGGAAGGTCAATCGGTTATGTTGTTGCCAGAAAAAAATCACTAGGTTATGCCAATGTCAGAAAATGATCAACAGGTTATGTTGTTGTTAGAAGAGATCACCGGGTTATGCCGATGTCTAGAAAGGTCGACAGGTTATGATGTTGCCGGGAAAGGAGATCACTGGGTTATCCCAGTGTCAGGGAATGTTCAACGGGTTATGTCGTTGTCAAGAAAGATCACCAGGTTATGCTGGTGTCTGATAAGGTCAACAGATTATGTTGTTGCCGAAAAAAGATCACTGGGTTATGCCAATATCAGAAAATGATCAACAGGTTATGCTGTTGTCAAAAGAGATCACCGGGTTATGCCGAGGTCTAGAAAGGTCGACAGGTTATGTTATTATCGGGAAAGGAGATCACTGGGTTATGCCAGTGCCAGGAGGTGATCAACAGGTTATGTTGTTGTCAGAAAGATCACCGGGTTATGCCGGTGTCTGCTAAGGAGCGAGATCCTATGTTGGAAGAATCATCGGGTTATGCCGGCATCAACTAGGGAGTGGGACCCTATGTTGGCATCAACTGAGGACTAGGATATCCTATATTGGTATCGAGTTATGTCGGCATCAGGTTATGCTGGCATCAACTAGGGAATGGAGACTTTATGTTGGCATCAACTAAGGAATGGAATATCCTATGTTGGCATCGAGTTATGTCAGCATCAGGTTATGCTGGCATCAACTAGGAAATGGAGACCCTAGGTTGGCATCGAGTTATGTCGGCATCAACTTATGTTGGCATCAACTAGGGAGTGGAGACCCTATGTTGCAAAGGTGTAGCTAGGGATTGGAGGCCCTATACTGCTTTAAGTTTGAATTGTTTTCAACATCGTTTTCTTCTTTTCTTTTCTTTACTTTTCATTTGATTTTGAGTGAATGCGGGAAAGAATTTTGGAGAAAACTTCCCTTTTTGGAGT
>MDKH01071144.1:0-10103 GCA_005239495.1 Nicotiana undulata | reverse complement strand
ATTAGAATTATAAGAATTGGTCATCGTCTATTCAAAAGTCTGAAAGACTTATTAATCATTATTTTTTTTTTCTTGTCAACTAAAACGATAATTAGTTGGTCTTGACAAACATCGTCCTTTTTCATTTAAAGTTGAATTCTAGTGCCTTCAATTAGAAGTCAACTTAATTATAAAAAATCTATTTCACGTACACCAATGCATTAATCATTATAATGCAGCCTTTCTTTAATTAAAGAAGATATTAGGGTGCGAGAGTGTTGTGGTCTTTCTCTTTGCTCTCAGAGCACGATAAGCGTGGTTGCTAACGTACGCTGTTCATCAGGGGAGGGGCAGACCTAAGAAAATTCAGTCGTAATTCAGAGGGCGGATCCAGTAGGAACAAGCAGTAACACTCAGAATTGTGAAAGGAAAATTCAGAATTCACAGATCGAAGATGTGGTAGAAACTCCAATGAAACAGTGGCCATCACAAACAACTATGAAGGAAGGTATGAAAACTCCTCCTACTATGAACACTATTCCGGTAATGGTGAGTGAGAAGAAATCTGATGAGAGTAGAATAATTGAGGTTACTACAAAACCAAAGCAAATCGACATGCATGTGAGTAATTCTGGTACAATTGCTGGGAAATCTGGGGAAATTAAGGACAAGGAGAATACAGATAAGAGACAAACTGCAAGAATTACTGAGAAGATGGAACCAGAGCAAAAGAAGTGGACGAATCTGTTTGTAGAGAACAGAATGGCGGCGAAAGGGATGGATCTGAGCTTCATTGCTCCAACTATAAAAATTGGTGAGGTAATAGTTGAATTGAGTAAGGAAGAAGTAGAAGAAGAGACACAGAAGTAGAAACAAGCTTTGATTCTATATGTAGAGTGAAGTACCCCAACTATAGGTGCTATGGAGAGATTCATTGCTTTTGAATGGAATTTTACAACGAAGCCAAAAGTATACTTCCATAATGATGGATACTTTGTTGAAGGTTCAATTCCATGAATGATAGAGATGAAGTTATATATTATGGACCTCACATGTTAAACAATAAGCCAATTATTATGAAAGTATGGACTGCTGATTTCGACTTTAACAAGGAAGTGCTACAGATTATTCCTGTTTGGGTAAGGTTGCCTAACCTTCCTCTTAATTGTTGGGGAGCAGAGTTATTAAGCAGAATCAATAGTAGCTTAGGAATTCCACTATATGCATATGCATGTAAAACTCAACTAGATCGAATTTCCTATGCCAGAGTCTTAACGGAAGTAGATGTTACTAAAGAACTTCCCAAAGTAGTGAAAGTAACAGATCCTAATGGAAGAGTGTTTGTGCAAGAGGTGACCTACGACTGGGTTCCTGCATTTTTTAATACTTGTATGCAATTGGGACATCAATGTAATACAGGAGAGCCAACAATCACTAAAGATAAAGCAAAGAAGCAGAAGCAGAAACAAGAGTGGCAGCCTAAGGTGATTCAAAGTGAGAAAGGTAATCAGCAGAATGTAGTGACAAGTAAAGAAAAGGAAGTGGATGGTTGCAATGAGTCACAAGGAAACAATGCAGGACCAAGCAAAGAACAGGAACATGCATGGAAGAAAGTTACTGGGAAATCAGTAGCTAAAAGCAGGGAGAAGCCAGAAGATGGAGCCATTAGCATGATAAATGGTTTCAATGTTCTGACTGAGACAGCTCTGCAGCTAGCATACAACAGATTAATAGATGAAAGCACAAGCAAACAGATGAGCAATGAAGAAGCAGGAGAAGGGGATCAGAACCTATTTATTCCAGTATGATTCTTGCTACATGGAACATAAGGGGATTGAACAAGGTCCCTAGACAAAAAGAGATCAAGAGGTTTATTAAAAGTAATAGAATAAGTATAATTGTAATACTAGAACACAAAATAAAGAAACAGAATGATACACAAGTAATAAGGAGAATCACTCCAGGCTGGAAATGGTTAGCCAACTATGAGTATAGTGATAGAGGAAGAATTTGGGTACTATGGGATTCTAATGAAGTAGAGTTCTAGAGCTGGGGAAATCCGATCAATACATTCATACTGAAGTCCATCTAAAAGGTATGAATCTGAGATTTACTTTCACTGCAGTATGTGGATTACATACAATTGAAGATAAGAGAAGGCTTTGGAATGAATTTAATGGAAGGAGCAATGTACAACAAGGAGCATGGTTGATAATGGGGGACTACAATGCAATTAGAGGACAAGAGGATAGACCAATTGGCAAACTTGTTCAAGAGGCTGAAGTAAGGGATCTCAATGGCTTTATGGGGAAAAATGGCCTAACATAAATCAGAACTGTGGGGAGGAGGTTCACATGGACCAATGGACATACTTATAGCAGAATAGATAGAGCTATAGTAAATGTTGTATGGATGCTACAAATGCCACAACTAGAAGTGAGAGTAATGGAGCCAGGATGTTCAGACCACTCTCCTTTGAGCATCAAGTTTGAAGTTAATAAAGATAGGGAGTCAAGACCTTTCAAGTTCCTAAATCATTTAGCTGAGCATAAAGAATTTCTTAAAAAAGTGAAGGAAGCATGGCAAAAAGGGAATGGGATAAACAAAATGAAGGATGTATGGTGCAGGTTGAAGAGGGTGAAACAAGCAATAAAAGCACTTAATAAAACAGAATATAATGAAGTAGGTGAGAAGATAAGCAGATGCAGACAACAACTTACAGAGCTACAGGAGAAAATGAGAGACCCAGGGCAAAGTGAAGGTGTGATTATGGTAGAAAAAGATATGAAGGCTCAACTAGAGAAGTGGCTTGGGGTAGAAGAAAGCATTATGAAACAGAAGTCTAGAGTGAATTGGCTGAAATTATGGGATGATAACATAACTTATTTCCATGTAAGTATGAAGAATAGATGCTGCTAGAATAAAATAAAGAGCCTAACAAAGGCTAATTGGGTTGTAGTACATTCCAAACAAGAGATTGAAGAGGAAGTACTTGGGTTTTATAAACAGCTACTGTGATCATCAGCTGGAACTGTGCCAGCTATCAACCCAGTAGTGATGAGAGATGGAGCCCTGGTGAATAGACAACAGCAACTTCAATTGGTGAAAGATGTATCTAAAGAGGAAGTATATGATGCACTGCTTGGAATTGGAGACAACAAAGCACCTGAATGCGATGGATTCAATGCTTTATTCTATAAGAAGGCTTGGTCTGTGATTGGTGAGGAAGTTATAGAGGCAGTAATGGAATTTTTCACAAGTTCTGAGCTCTATCAACCTATTAACTGTACAACAATGACTCTTGTGCCTAAGGTGAAGGATCCAGCTAGCATTACTAAGTACAGACCAATATCATGATGTACTATACTATATAAAATAATCTCAAAGGTGATCACAAACAGGCTGCAGGGGATAATGGATGATATAGTAGACAGGAACCAGTCTGCCTTTGTTCCAGGGAGGCTGATAAATGATAATATCATACTCAGTCATGAATTAGTCAAAGGGTATGACAGGAAGGGTGTGTCACCAAGATGCATAATGAAGATTGATATGAAGAAGGCTTATGACTCTATTGAATGGGACTATATGGAGCAAGTTCTAGAGAACCTACAAATGCCTGGGAGATTTGTTCAATGGATTATGAAGTGTGTGAGAAATGTGTCTTATTCTATCATTATCAATGGGCAGCATACAATGCCATTTCACGCAAGGAAGGTACTGAGGCAGGGATACACATTGTCTCCATATCTATTTGTATTGGCTATGGAGTACTTGACAAGAGCACTGAAGACATTTAAGATGAATCCAAATTTCAATTATCATCCTAAGTGTGCTAAAATGAACATAGTACAACTCAGTTTTGCTGATGATCTATTACTTTTCTATAGAGGTGACACTATATCTGTACAACTACTCTATCAATTCTTTCAAGAATTCTCTAAAGCTTCTGGTCTAGTTGAAAACACTAGCAAGAGCTCAGTCTTCTTTGGTGGAGTTAGTGAGGATACAGAATAGGAGATCTTACAGACTCTAGGCTTTTGCAAAGGATCACTACTTGTGAGATACCTGGGGGTTCCCCTAAGTACTAAAAGATTATCAGTGGTACAGTGCCAACCATTGATAGAGAAGATGCTAGGAAGAATTCAATCATGGACTGTTAGATTCTTATCTTATACAGGCAGAGTTCAACTAATCAAAAGTGTATTGTTTTCCATACAAGTATTTGGGTCACAAGTGTTCATGTTGCCTAAAAACCAAGTAATAGAGAGTATATGCAAGAGATTTCTATGGACTGGAGGGGTAGAAGTCACAAAGAAAGCATTGTTGGATTGGGACAGATTATGTTGGCCAAATGTAGCTGGAGGTTTGAATATACTGGACATAGGAATCTGGAATAAAGCATCTATATGTAAGCTGCTTTGGAACCTTAGCAAAAAGAAATATAAAATGTGGATACAATGGGTTCACCTCTACTATAAAAGATACATGACTGGAGGTGGAACTCCAAAACAAGCATCATGGGTGGTCCAAAAGATACTGGAGTCAAAGAAGCAAGTTGAGGAAGCTGGGCTGACAGAAGAAGAATTTTTGTAGATGGACAAGTTTTCAATCAAGGCAATGTATCTAAAGCTTAGAGGAGAGTTTACAAAAGTTCCATGGAGGAGAATTACATACAACAATGCATGGCTGCCTAAGAGGAAGTTTACGCTACTAATGGCTGCTCACAATAGATTCCTAACATGAGAAAGACTAAGCAAATGGGGCTGTGTTGAGAATACAGTATGCATATTATGCAACAAGGCAGAAGAAACCATTGAGAATTTGTTTTTTAAGTGTTCCTACTCAGCAAGAATATGGAAAACAATACTACAGTGGCAAGGATTACAGAGGTAGGTAATGGAATGGGGACAAAAGTTAGAATGGGTTGCAAGTCATTACAAAGGAAAGAGCTTTACAACATAAGAGTATAGAATGGCTCTAGCTGGTACAGTATATTGCATATGGCAAGAGAGAAACTCAAGGAGATTCCAAGAGAAGCAGAGAAGCATTGAAGCAATTACTCGACAACTAGTCCAAGAAATTCATGGTCGAGGCAGCATGTTACAAAGGTTGAATAAGAGATTATTAGTACTTAATTACTACCCTAATATCTATATGGATATGTAATTAGGATAGTAGTTAGAGGACATAGTATCGAGAGGTGCAGTTGAATCCGGGATTTGAGTCCAGATCAGACTGAGAATGAAACTGCTTTGTAAATATTACCTGGTAAATAAAAATGTTTAGTTACAAAAATTAAAAGAAGATATTATGTAGGTAATATTATGCTTGCCTTTCTTTAATTAAAGAAGATATTTTATCCGTTTCAATCTATTTGATGGTATTTGACCCAAAACCCAAATTCTAAAAGAAATTTTTATATTCCTATACACTATTTGAAACTTTATTACCCTCAAGAGCTGGGTTTGGCCCAAAATATTACTATTATATTTGTTAAATTTCCCCAAACTCTTGTATTTTAAAAGTAGCCCACTATTTATCATTTTGTAATAATGCTGCTTCGTCTTCTGGGTCATCTGATAGTGTACTATGTAGTTCATTATAAAAATGATAATTATGTAACAAATTTTGTTATGTTCAGGACTATAATTAGTGATAATGATAATAAATATTACTGATGAATGTACCATTGGATATTGGAAAGTCCACTTTTACGCTATACATCTTTGAATTAAGTGGCGAAGGCTTTGTCTTGCTGCCAGAAAGGCTCCTTTTAAGTAGCTTTATATTTTGTTTGATTAATTAATAATTAGTGGCAGTCTATCAAGTTTAACGAACTCATCTTAAGGCCCACCATAGCTTATTTTGTTTTGAATATGTGGAATGTAAGTTCAACGATGGGACGGGAGAAGCGGAGGTGGAAGTCAGGGTTGACTCACAGATCATCCTCAAGAGAGAAAGTTTTAAGTACTTAGGGTCAATTATGCAGGGAGATGGGGAGATCGACGGGGATGTTACGCACCGTATTGGGGTGGGGTGTATGAAATGGAGGTTAGCGTCTGGAGTCCTATGTGACAAGAATGTGCCACCGAAACTCAAAGGTAAGTTCTATAGAGCGGTGGTTAGACCTGCCATGTTGTATGGAGCTGAGTGTTGGCCAGTCAAGAATTCACATATCCAGAAGATGAAAGTAGAAAAAATGAGGATGTTGAGATGGATGTGTGGGCACACTAGGCTGAATAAGATTAGGAATTAAGATATTCGGGAGAGGGTAGGCGTGGCTCCCGTGGACGACAAGATGTGGTTAATGCGACTTAGATGGTTTAGACACGGCGGAGGAGAAGCCTAGATGCACCGGTTAGGAGGTGTGAGCGGTTGATTTTGGCAGGTACGAGAAGAGGCAGAGGGCATCCTAAGAAGTATTGGGGCGAGGTGATTAGGAAGAACATGGTGCGGCTTCAGATTTTCGAGGACATGACTCTTGATAGGAACATGTGGACGTCGAGCATTAGGGTGGTAGGCTAGGGGGTAGTCGAGAGTTCTTCCCTCTTTAGACCGGGTAGTCTGATAGGGTTTTGTTTATGTTTGTTAGAGGTCTATGTTGTGTTCACATTGTTGTTTTTCATAGTTTTGTATTATTGTCCTTTCACTTATTCGTTGTTGTTATTTTCTTTCTGGCACATTTTGCTGTTACATGCCTTTTCTTTTATTTCTTTTCTAATATTATCGTCTCTCTTGTCGAGCCGAGAGTCTCCGGGAAACAGTTCCTCTACCTTTTTCGGGGTAAGGGTAAGGTCTGCTCTCCCCAGACCCCACTAGTGGAATTTTACTGGGTATGTTGTTGTTGTTGTTGTTGTTGTTGAGAATTCAAATTTGAATATCGGAAACGTTATATATATTTTGAGATAAATTAAGTTGAAGTTTGATGTTGCCAAAGTGACTTCTTTTGTGGAGATTTATTTATTTTGGAACTAGACGAGGAAAGGCCCGTATACGGGCCCAACATTGCGATTTTATTAAAATTATTATTTGTTGGTGTTTAGTTAATTTTTTGATAAATAAATAATCATTATTATATTCAGTTAGTCATGGATAGAGAAGGATATTGGGATCACAATTTACAACTAATTTATTTTAATATATTACATAAAATTAAATTATAACTTATTAAGTTGCTCCAATTAACATAAAAACATTTCGTGTTATAATACTCATTTTAACCTCCAGTCGATGTCAAACACAAACATCAAATTGAAAATTGATATCAATGGTATTAGGCAAAATACATAAGTTACCCCCTGAATTATGCATCAAATCCCTGTTACACACTTTCTGAGCACGAAAATTATCTTATACACTCAACATTTTCAGTGTGTGTCTAATACACACTTCTTCTTTTTTTACCAATTTAAAAAAAATATGGAATGTCACGCACCAATAAGACCATGACACGTTTCATTATTATTTTTTAAGAGAAATATTTAAAATTACTCTAACCCCCAATTTAAAAAATCCTCTAACATCTCCATCTTCTTTTGCCTTCCGCCACAGTTGACTGACACCACTGAAAAAAATCCATTGCCATTGCTTCTTAACCTTCACGCATATGCAATTTTTATAACAAACCCAAGGCCAAGAATGAATGGGGTAGGTGTTTTAGTAGACAGGGACCTCATGGAGCTCGTGGTTGAGGTTAGGAGGGTGAATGATAGGTTGATGAGTATTAAGCTGGTAGTTGGTGGATTTCCTGTAAACGTGATTAGTGCATAGGCTCCTTAGGTAGGTTTGAACTAGGAGGCCAAGAAGCAATTTTGGGATGATTTGGATGAGATGGTGCGTAGTATCCCGCACACATAGAAGTTATTTATTTGCGGAGATTTCAATGGTCATATCGGGGATAGTGCTAGAGGTTATGATGATGTGCATGGCGGGTACGGTCTTGGGGATATGAATGAGGGAGGTAATTCACTGTTGGAGTTTTCTAGATCTTTTGATTTGGTTATAGCTAACTCAAGTTTCCTGAAGAGGGAAGAGCACCTGGTCACTTTCCGAAATTCAATGGACAAAACTCAGATTGATTATCTTTTCTGCAGGAAATGCGATAAAGGTTTGTGCACTGACTGCAAGGTCATCCCGAGTGAGCACCTCAAGACTCTTCATAGGCTCCTAGTTATGAACCTGGAGAACAGGAGGAGTAAGAGGAAAAGGGCGGGGTGCAGGAAACCTAAGATCAAGTGGGGTTACTTGACCAAGGACAAAGCTCAGGAGTTAGGGGAGAAGTTGTTGGCTATGAGGTCCTGGATAGGTATGGGGCATGCGTCTAGTATGTGGTCCATGACTGCGGATTGCATTAGTGTAGCTGCTGGAGAGGTCTTAGGGATCACAAAAGGTTCTCCTGGGGGTCATAAAGGGGATTGGTGATAGAATGGAGAGGTTCAAGGTAAAGTGGAAGCTAAGAAAGCTGCTTATTTGAAGCTACTAGAGAGTACAAACGAGGAAGAAAAAAAGACTTATTGAGAGTGTTACATAAAGTCAAAGAAAGAGGCAAAGTTAGCAGTTACGACGGCTAAGAACGTAGCTTTTGCTCGTTTGTACGAGGAGCTCGAGGGAAAAAGCGGGGACATGAGGTTGTACCGGTTGGCCAAGGTGAGGGAGAGGAAAGCCCGTGACTTAGACCAAGTCAAGTGCATCAAGGAAGAGGATGGAAAAGTGCTGATGGACGAGGAACTTATTCAGAGAAGATGGCAGACATACTTCCATAAATTATTGAATGAGGAGGGGATAGACACATTGTGCTGGGTGAGTTGGAGAACTCCGAGAGTCAGTGGGATTTTGGGTACTGTAGGTGAATTACGGTAGAGGAGGTGGAAGGGGCGATGCGTAAGATGTGAAGGGGCAGAGCAACGGGGCTAGACGAAATCCCGGTGGAATTCTGGAAGAGCGCGGGGCGGGTAGGTTTGGAGTGGCTCACTAGGCTATTTAATGTTATTTTTAAGACAAAGAAGATGCCCGAAGAATGGAGGTGGAGTACGATGGTTCCTCTTTAGAATAACAATGGTGATATCCAAAATTGCAATAATTATGAGGGGATCAAGTTATTGAGTCACACTATGAAGGTTTGGGAGAGGGTGGTGGAGGCCAGGGTGAGGAGGTGCGTGTCTATTTTCGAGAATTAGTTTGGATTCATGCCGTGGAATTCGACTACAGTAGCAATTCATTTGGTAAGGAGATTATTGGATTATTGACCTTGAGAAGGCATACGATAAAGTTCTGAGGGAGGTCCTGTGGAGGTGTTTGGAGGTTAGCGGCATTCTGGTAGCGTACATTAGGGTGATTAAGGATATGTATGATCATGCTAAGACTCAGGTGAGGGTTGTGGGTGGTGATTCGGAGTATTTACCTGTGGTGATGGGGTTGCACCAGGGATCAGTTCTTAGCCCATTTTTGTTTGATTTGGGGATGGATGTAATGTCGTGTCACATCCAAGGGGAGGTGCCTTGGTGCATGCTATTTGCCGATGATATAGTGTTGATTGATGATACGCGTAGCGGAGTTAACGCGAGGTTGGAGTTTGGAGACAGACCTTGCAGTCTAAAAGTTTCAAACTAGAGTAGAACCAAGAAAAAATACTTGTAGTGCAAATTTAGTGAGACTCATGATGTAGACGTAGAGGTTAAGCTTGATGCTCAAGTTATCCCCAAGAGAGCGAGTTTTAAGTATCTCGGGTCTATTATCTAGGGTAACGGGGAGATTGACGAAGATGTCTCATACCACAATTAAACAAAGCAAATTAAAATCAGTTTTTTATTTTCATGAATTAAATAAATCTCGTTTTCATGAATTAAACAACTGTGGTGTGAATAAAATCTCAAATCTTCCCTTATATGACATAAACTAAGTTGGTGATATTATCATTTCATTAAATTATTATGAAATACAAAATATTATTTGTGTAAAGTGTCACGACCCAAACCGATGGGCCGTGACGGGCACCCGGTACCTTACCTAACCGAGTACCAACGTAGCGTATCTTTATTATTACATTATTACATACACAAGACATACGTGCCTAATAGGCCAACACAATCCTTTATAAACTCAAAACATAGGCCGACAAGGCC
>ML252877.1:107266-124918 GCA_005239495.1 Nicotiana undulata | reverse complement strand
GGATTAAATTCCTTAAGGAAACACTGTGAATTCAGTGGGCTCGGATTAATTTTTCATTACGTTACATTACTGTTTATGTTATTTTATTATTTCCAAAATTATTTTACAAATACAGAATTCTAACATTTATTCGAGTATCAGAAAATTATTTCATGAGAAATAAAGTATAATCAGTGAGCACTAGGACTTAGTTATAATATTTTTTTCGTACCACATTCATGTTACACTCTGTTTATAACCTAATCAAAAACTATATTGGCGACATACAACCAAAGCACAGATCGATCATATTAGAACTAATTTTTGTGTTGGTAATCACACAAAATTGGTTCCACACAACGTTTTCCTTTTTGTATCCGTGATGTTCGAATTAGCTTACGCGCACCTCAATTATCTTATGCAATAATTTTAACTGGATCGATAAATACTTACCCCATCAGATTTTTACACCTAACCAAACAATTAACCTTAAGAATCAATATAATTCAAAGTGAAAATACATATCACTTAATTATGATTAAGTATTAAAAACGGTAAATGCAAGACATATATCTCTCTGATTATTTAATACTGAGTAAGTTTTTACCAAATTATTGTTACACGAGAAAGGGTTGGTAGTGAAGGTGGGAAGGAGCTGATGACCTAGTTATTAAGTAAAGACCTTTACCATAGTCCCATATTCAATAGTATTCATTTTCACCTTACACCTCACGTGTGGTCCACCGTTGGGAAAGTCGTGTTCGTAACCCTCCATGCCCTAAAAATACTTTACTTCATTTATTTATTTGTTCACAATTACTTGTAAACCACACAAATTAATATCACTAGTTAAAGGACTATCACGTAAATTCACTACCAAAATTTACCTCTTTTTCTTATTTAATATAAAGACACTTTAATAAATGTTATTTTATTACAAAGAAATAACGAAATATGTAGCTTTTTTTAAAGCCATAATTTTTCCTGATCAACATCCAAAATTTCAGCCGTTTGCTTGTCCCCTTCAAACGCAAATAAACCCCCTCTCCTTTCTCTTCTACTTCCACCTCTCTCTCTCCTCCAACACTTCACTCCTCACAACTCTCTCTTTTTCTCTCTCACACCAAAAACACACACTCTTTTCACACATTCTTCTTTTAAGCTCCAAATTTGCATAATTTCTAACCAATGGAAACACCTGAATTCTTCCAAGCAAGTTACTACAACTCCCAATTCACACCTGAAAAGCGCCTTTCCGACGCTAAAAATGGTGACCATTTCGTTGTTGAGGACCTCTTGGACTTGCCTAACGACGATGGAATGGTCACTGATGGCACGTTCGACGCTACCGTCACCGGAAATTCAGCTGATTCTTCTGTTGTCGATAATTCATGCAATTCTTCATTGTCCGGGGGCAATCACGACCTACAATTACCTGTTGATAATATTATTGGCTGCCGGAATTTCCCCGACGGACAGTTCTCCAGTGAATTCTCCGTCCCGGTAATCATAATTTTCGTGCACGAATAAAATAAATATTTTGTTACAAGCTTCTGTTTTTAGTTTTAATTTCTTTTTCCATGTAAATAAAAGCTGGGAGAAAAAGTGGTCACTGGACATGGAACTTTAACGCTTTTGTGAGGAATTTTATTTAATGGCTTTTGTTTTCTTCTAGGAAAGAGCAACATTTACTTTTCCTGTGTGGTTGCTGTGAAAATAAGAAAAGGGAAACGATACAGTGAATACAAAGATAATGAAAATTCAGGTTTTCTAACCTGTCGGGATGACCATGCTGCATTTGTTATTTATTTCTTTCAAAATTAATTCACGTCAGCAATTAATTTTAACGTGAACAATAACTATTGAAATATTTCTATTATTTTCAATTCAAATTTTTACTGATTGTACCCAAACCAGACCGCTAGTGTCAAAAAGACCATAATTCGAACCACAATGTGAAATATTTGTTACTGATTAAATTTTTTTTACAGTATGACGATTTGGCTGAGTTGGAATGGCTTTCGAATTTTGTGGAAGAATCATTTTCAAGTAACGAGATGCAAAAAATACAGTTCATTCAAGGAATGAAATCCCGAAATGATAACGAGACTCACCAATTCATTCCTGATCCTAATAATAACCGAGCATCAGCAGCAGCAGCCAACCCAATTTTCAATCCCGACATGTCCGTTCCAGCCAAGGCACGTAGCAAGCGATCGCGCATGGCTCCGGGCAATTGGGCCTCTCGGTTGCTAGTCGTGTCACCTAATTCTCCCAATAATACGCCAAACTCGCCAATGAACACAACATCAATGCAAGACATGTCATCTTCATCAGAGTCAGGGATCATATCGAGCGCCTCTGGAAAGAAGACAGTGAAGTCGTCTATTCCGAAAATTAAGAAAGAGAATACTCAACATGTTCCAAATAACAATATGGCTAGCAATGGTGAAGGAAGGAAGTGTCTGCATTGTGCTACTGATAAGACACCACAATGGAGAACTGGACCAATGGGTCCAAAAACACTTTGCAATGCGTGTGGTGTAAGGTACAAGTCTGGACGTCTTGTCCCTGAATATCGACCTGCTGCTAGTCCAACTTTTGTGCTTACTAAGCACTCGAATTCTCATCGTAAAGTGCTTGAGATTCGGAGGCAAAAGGAAATTGTTCGGACTCAACAGCACCACCACCAACAACAATTCCTTCCTCAGAACATGATGTTTGATGTATCAAATGCTGATGATTACTTGATTCATCAGCATATTGGGCCAGATTTCCGGCAGCTAATTTAGTGATTAATGGCAGTTTAGAAGTTTGCTTTCGGATGTTGAGTCTTTCTATTCTTAGAGAATTTCCTTATATTTTTGTTAGATTAATTTACTAGGACTAGATTCCTAATTACTTATCGAATTTTGTAGCTTTGATATAGAAATGAAAAAAAGTTAAGTGAAAGATAAGAGACTAAAAGAGAAAAGAACAGGCAGTACAAGTAGAAGGGGTAGGGTCTAATGTCCTAAGTTTATGTTCCTTTTGCCAAGAATTTGGCAATTTCCGAACCAATTTTTCTTTGTAATTCAAAGTGTTAATTTATCTCGTCTTTTCTTTTTTGGCTCTGATTTCCTTTAATAATGTCCCGAATAAATTTTCCGTACCTTTGTTCTCTTTTAGTCAAGTAGGAAAATCAAGGGAAAAAACTTTTATAAAAAAAAAACATGGGAATAATCTTTGACTTGCATGGGAATCACTTCTAAAGTAATGCATGGAATTTGTTAAGTACAAGAAAACTAAAAATTGTAATTTGCATATGATTTACAGATGGGTAGTGTAATGGATAGGTTTTAAACTTTTTCTATTTTCCTTCTCTATTTAACTCAAATAGAAATTTGGTTTCTCACTATAATATAATCTTAATATGAAAATTTCATTTGTCGCCAATCCTTTGGGAAGTTCAGACAGTTATTATCTCATCTCTTTCAATGAATCTAAGGAAGTTACTGATGTTCTAAACGTCAATGCCACACAAGAAGGGTGATTTGTGTGGTATCATATTTTCTCGTGCACTAATTATAGAAGGACCAGGTTCTTCTATGTGTTCCAACCTTTACTGTTTGCGGAATAATAAATACAGAAAATAAAGAACACATAGATGTTTACGTGGAAAATACCTGGCTCAAAAGGTGAAAAAAACCACGACTTACTTCCTAGTAGGATTCCCAAAACTCTTTACTAAATCAGTGAGCCAAACAGCATTTACAAAACTCTTTGTAAGCCTAAGGATTACCTCTAACCCCGTTGTAGCAAACTAGTCTCTAGCTATTTGCGACAAACTCCAAGTTATCTATAACTTGAAACACACGGTACCTATTATAGACGCTTCTAGATAAAACTGAAAAGGTACAAGTTGTAATCACCTACTATAAGTAAACTAGACTAAAAGACCACAGTTGGAATTGGTTCTTCTAGCTGGTTCAAGTAGCCTCGGAGTCGCACACTTAGATCTCACACGAACTGCTTGCGAAATTGCCTCGCTAATTTTGCTCTCAATTCTTGCTTAACTTCTGCTTTTGTGCATACCTGTACAATAAGAACATTCTGCAATATATAGGATTAGTAGACAAGAGATTTACTAGAGTTCTAATGCTACTCTTCCTTAGTGGAAGAGTTCTAGTTAGTCTCAACTCCTCAAATCCTTCCTTATCTTTAATTCTGTTCTTACTGAATAAGGAGTCCTTCTCCTTATCATTTTGCAATCTTTTCGATCAGGAGATATCTCTTATCTCCCATATTTCGTTTATCTCTTGCATGTGCACCTCACGTGCCTATAACTCTGCATTTGTCTATGTCTCCAGTGATGGACCTGGTTCATCTTTGAGTTCCTTTGTCAATCTTCAAAACCATTCAATTTCTTGGGCCAACAAATTCCCCCTTTTTGATGATGACAAACTCTGTGCTTAGGCCTATAACCAACTTAATCCAACATTTACACTTTTTAGAGTATTAAGCATTTATCATAAAAGAATCAAGTTCATTAGGTTATAAATATCACATGTTCAGAGTAAGCACATAACCATTCTTCCCCCTTTTGGCATCATCGAAAAGTTGCAAGATTTTAGAAAGTCCCAGATATTTAAGGATTACTCATGGCCACTGGGGCAACTGCAAGTGCAATCATGGATTAATCATCAGTAGTGAACCAATAATTCAAACCATCAAAGGAAAAGAAACAAGAGTAAGATCAAAAACAGCAAAATTCATTGATAGAAAGCATTGTTCATCCACAATCCACAAAAAAGAAATAAAAACAGTTAAAACCGTGAGCAAAAAAACAAGAAACGTCCCTAATCTGGGTCACTGAAGTACTAAGGCAAGATGGACTACTAAGGTTTGGAAGGGGTGGAGGCTAGGTTTTTGGCTTGGAGAAGAGATAACATACCCCTAAGAATCCCCTCAGTCTTTTCCTTTTCTTTAGCAAGCTCAGTTCTGAGATCGTCCCTCTCAGATTCAACCTCTGCCAGGCGAATCTTTAGCCGAAGTATTTCTACATCCTTCGCCCCACCCTCATGCACAAGTGATCTGATTTTGTTGTTCACATGTGTCTTCCTGGATGAACAAGGTTCATTTGCAGTAACATTGACAACATAGTCGCAGGCCTGAAGAGTATTTTTGCCAAAGTGATCCTTGCTTGTGGTCATCTCTGCCTTCTTCAGAGGCACCTTGTAGTGAGCAAGAACAGTTATGAGAATGAAACCATATGGAATGGCATGGGCTTTGGAGCCATTGACCACCATGTCCAACAATTGGATGATGAAGTAAGGCTAGTTAATCTGTTTCCCACTGTCCAGGCACTCCATTAGAACTAAGTCCATGTAGTTAGCTATGTGCCTTCTTTCCTATCTTGGTAGAACACACTTGTTGATAAACTCAAATACTGCTTTGTGTGGAGGATTCATCTCACTCTTGTAGACTGCGTTAGGTTCAACTTCCTCTTCATTGTCATAGAATCTTCTTGTGATATGCAGAGCAGCCGGAAGAGCATCTAAACTTGGCCATTTTTTCCTGGTGTAATCATCATATCCCTCAGAAGGAATCCCAACCACTTCTCCCAATTCTTTGGCATCAAAAGAAATATTTATCCCCTTCACTTGGCTAGTGACTTTGCCATCCTTGATTACAACATTGGCCATGAATTCGACTATCTCATTTCTGTCCATCCGCCCATCCAACTAAAGGACCACGTCCTTCCAGCCCTGCACCTCCAGCTTATCCAACAAATAGACCATGCCAGATTCCTCCGAATCTTTCAACAACCTCCCCTTCAGAATGGTGCGCTTCCCAAATTTTGTCAAATTATCCTTCTCTCCATCCGAATCATCTCCATCATCATCACTCTAGTTATCTTCTTCAGCAGTTTTCACTTTCTAGGGTTTCACTGTAGACCTGGTTCTCTTGGCTACAGTTGAGGGTTCAGCAGACACAGATGCAAACTTCTTGGAGGAAGTCTTGGCTTTCTTTGGTTTTGGAGTCTGAATCTCAACCTCAACCATTTGTTCACCTTGATGGACCAGGTCCATCTCATCAATCTCAACAACCTCTACAGGCTCAGCAACTTTCATCTTTCCCTTTTCAACCTTCTTTCTCTTACTCTCTTCCAAGGCTTTCTGTAACTCCTCCTCACTCTGCCTTAGTGCTCGTCTTGTGGTTCTTCCTCATGGAAGAGGAATTTCAGAATCAGCAGAGGAAGTGGCTTTTCTCTTCTTACTTGCTCCTGCTGTTCCAGAATTTTGAACCTTGGGAATCATTTTCTTCTTTGGTTTATAGATGTCACCTAACTTCTTCAGAAGATCTACAAGGGTTTCCTCAGTAGATGAACCAGGTTCATCTGTAGCTTTTCCAAGATTTGCCAACTTGACTTCTTGGCTCCTTCTCCTACCACTACTGGTTCAGTACCACAAATAGACAAATGAGTAGTTTCTTCCCATTTTCCCCTCACTTCACTTCGACCTCCACCTCTCTCTTTTTCTTTCTCAATTTTATTTTTACCACCTCTTTTTTCTTATTTCGGACAACTCATCATCTAGGACAGATCCAACCAAAAAAAAACTGTTTTCTAAATTCTTCGCTATTTTAGACACAGACTCAGAAGTGATCTTTGGTACAGATGATACTTGTTCAGAATCAGATGATCCTGGTGCTTCTTCAGTAGCTGATTTTAATGAGTCACTTGAATTATTTGATTCTTGTGCCTGACAAGCTTGAAGTTTGGCATTCAATTTTCTGGCCAGAGAACATGTGGCCACTTTTTTTTTTGCTAGCATTTTGACCCTCTTTTTCCTGGGTTCTGGATTAGGGCTAGGTTGAGGAATGGTGGGACTGGGTTGTGACGGGATGGGATTTGGTTGAGGAGTGGTGGGATTTGATTGAGATAGAGTAGAGCTTGATTGTGAAGGTGTAGTGCTGGATTGAGAAGAGGACGAGGATGGGGTACCGGGTGGTGGAGTATAAACCATTTTTGATTGAAGATGGAAGAAGAAAATTTGGATGGAGAATGAAGGTAATGGAAGATGGAAGGGTTTCGACGATTGTGAAGGTGATGAGTGATTTAAAAGGTGATGATGGTGGTTTTAAAAGAGGATGGGTAATTAATATATAACGGCGGCCTTTTTGGTCAAATAGAAGTCTAATCACTTCTGTAATTTTTCAGTTAGAAGTGACGGTTACAGCTTCCCTAGTTTCTAGGCTTATTAATTCGATGGAATTCTTAGAGAGCCCGGAACTGGTTCAAAAATAGGATAAATCATAGATTTTGAAAAGATCTTGTTTAGGTAGAGTTATGCTCATGATTAACTATTAATATTTCAAAGTGTGTATAGTGGAAAACACATACCTCGCCTTTCAGAAGAACCAGCACTGATGAACCAGGTTCATCATGTAAGAGTCCTCTTGATCAAGCCTCAATTTTCAACAATAGAGAAAACAACATTAGTAACCAGTGAGTCATATCAAAACATGGCAAACGAGTATGCTATTTACAACATGAGACTGAGTAACAGTTAATCTGATTATTTACACAAATTTCAGATTTTCTAACCACATTTTTTTCATAATTTCTTTTCATGTACATTCTAAACTGGTTCAATTAGGTGATCTTGATCATCCCTAACTCTAACATGTTCCTTTAAAAATGCTCTTTACTTAGTGTTTTTGTAAATATATCAGCAATCTGTTTATCAGTAGCACAAAATTCAATAGAGATCAATCCATTCTCATAGTTATCCCTTAAAAATGATGTCTAACATCTATGTGCTTTATCCTTTTATGATGAACAGGCTTCTTTGTCATACTTATAGCACTAGTGTTATCACAAAATATAGGGATACAACCAACATCGATTCCAAAGTCTAACAACTGTTGTTTAATCCACAGTAGTTGAGCACAATATGAGGCTGCAGCCACATACTCAGCCTCAGCAGTAGATAGAGCCACATAATTCTGCTTTTTAGTGGACCAGGACACAAGACATGAGCCTAGAAAATGTGTCATACCTTAGGCGCTCTTTCTATCCACTAGAAAGTCTGTATAGTCAGCATCAACATATCCCACAATATTAAATTTACTACCTTTTGGGTACCAAAGACAGAGATCAGTGGTGCATTTTAGGTATCTCAGGATTCTCTTCACAGCAGTCAAGTGGGATTCCTTTGGATTAGCCTGAAATCTTGCACAAAGTCCTACGCTGAAAACAATGTCAGGTCTACTGGCAGTAAGATACAACAATGAACCAATCATTCCCCTATACAACTTTTGATCAAAAAATGAACCAGGTTCATCTACATCCAATTTTGTGGTTGTTGCTATAGGAGTATCAATTTCTTTAGAATCTTCCATTTTAAGCAACTTTTTAACATACTTTTGTTGATGGATCATAGTTCTATTTGAATTTTGTTTAATTTGTAAGCCTAAAAAGAAATTTAGCTCACCATCATACTCATTTCAAATTCACTCCCCATTAGTTTAGCAAATTCTTTACTTAGTTTATCAGAAGTTGCTCCAAAGATTATGTCATCTACATATATCTGAACTACCAAGAGATCTTTACCTTTTTTTCTTTAAGAATAAAGTACTATCAATTTTACCTCTCTTGTAGTCATGCTCAAGCAAGAATTTTGATAACCTTTCATACCATGCTTTGGGAGATTGCTTGAGTCCGTACAGTGCTTTGTCAAGTTTGTACACATGATCAGGATTCTCCTTGTTCTCAAATCTCGGAGGTTGCTTGACAAACACTTCTTCCTTTAGATAGCCATTTAGGAAGGCACTTTTGACATCCATCTGGTGAAGAGTGAATTCCATGTAAGCAGCAAAGGCTATGAGGAGTCTTATTGCTTTCAACCTTGCCACTGGAGAAAAGGTTTCATCATAGTCTATGCCTTCCTCCTGACTATATCCTTGAACCACCAATCTTGCCTTGTTTCTTGTAACTGTTCCATCTTTATCAAGTTTATTTCTGAAGACCCATTTTGTGCCAATTACTGATCTATCCAAGGGTCTTGGTACTAGATGCCAAACTTGACTTCTTTCAAATTGGTTGAGTTCATCTTGCATTGCATTTACCCAGTCTGCATTCTGCAAAGCCTCAGCAACATTTTTAGGTTCAATAAGAGATAGGAAAGTATCAAAAGCACAAAGATTCTTCAAAGAAGATCTGGTTTTGATTCCAAAGGTTAGATCAGTGATAATGTTCTTAATAGGGTGAGAACTTTGATATATGTATGGTTTCACAACCAACTGGTTACCTCTTGAATTTCCTTCAGTGCCTTGTTGATGTGTAAAATGATCAGGTATGTTCCAATGAGGTTTGGAAATTAGTTTGTTGTTCACTTCCCCCTGTCATGTTGCTCGGGATGGATGAACCTGTTCCATCACTTGTTCCTTCCTCCAGTGTTGCTCCAGTTTGGACTGAGTTTCTGACCAGTCCAATTTCTTCATCCTCTTATTCTTGTCTCTCAGAAAGAGTGTTAGTTTCATCAAAAACCACATGCACACTTTCTTCAACACACAGTTCTTTTTTTATACATTTTATAAGCCTTACTATGTGAAGAATATCCCAAGAATACTCCCTCATCACTTCTGGGATCGAACTTACCTAGGGAGTCTTTTCCGTTGTTGTGCACAAAGCATTTACAACTAAAAGCCCTAAGGTGGGATATATTAGGCTTTCTCCCTTTAAGTAACTCATAGGGAGTCTTCTTTACAATAGGTCTAGCCATGCACCTACTTATGATATAGCATGCAGTATTTATAGATTCTGCCCAAAAGCTATGGGGTAGTTTGCTAGAGAGAAGCATAGTCCTAGCCATATCTTCAAGTGTACGATTCTTTCTTTCAACTACTCCATTTTGTTGTGGAGTTCTAGGGGCAGGAAAATTGTTGTCTATGCCATGCTCATCACAGAATTCGGCAAATTTAGCATTTTCAAATTCAGTGACATGATCAGACCTAATTGATGCAAGTTGATTTCCTAACTGTTTTTGAATTTTTCTAACAAAAGAAGTAAACATGTCAAATGACTCATCTTTAGATGTCAGAAACAATGTCTAGGTAAATCTAGAATAGTCATCAACAAGCACCATCACATATCTCTTACCACCTCTGCTTAATGTTCTCATAGGACCACAAAGATCCATATGGACCAGTTCCATCGTTCTGGTGATACTTACCACTTTATTGCTTTTAAAAGAGGATCTTACCTTCTTCCCCCTTGCACAAGCCTCACAAACTTTATCTTCCTTGAACTTAATGTTAGGTAGACCTATCACTAAGTCCTTGGAGACTAATTTGTTGAGCTGACACAGACTTGCATGTCCAAGTCTCTTATGCCAAAAGAGGGGATCACTGTCCAACACACTTAAGCATGTTAATTCATTTTCTAAAAGTGTGGACAGATCTATGATGTATATACTGTTCACTCTTTTTCCCTGCAAAACAATCTTGCCAGTGATAAGATTTATTACAAAACATTTTGTAGAGGTGAATGCTACCAAGTTACCTCTATCACACAGTTGTGACACACTAATTAAGCTATATTTTAAGCCATCTATCAGGTAGATATTCTCAATGGAATGTGTTTCATCCTTACCTACCTTACCAACCCCAATGATTTCACCTTTCTTTCCATTTCCAAAGTAGACATTTCCTCCTTTGAGGTCTTCAAGTGAAAGAAACTGGTCCTTGTTGCCAGTCATGTGTTTTGAGTAGCCACTATCCATGTACCATATTTGGATACTTCCTTTCACTTGAACCTACAAAAGAAAATCAAGGGTTAGTATTAGGAACCCAAACTAGTTTGGGTCCTTTTCTATAAGAAAAAGGATGAATTAAATTCCTTTTAGCCCAATTTGGTAGCCAATTTTTCTTCGAACAAAACTTTTATTCTTTTGACTAGCCTGCTCTTTTGCATTGCATTCACTTTTGTAGTGATCGGTCTTACCATAGTGGGTACATATTTTATTCTCAAGGAGAGTGAGGTACTTGCTTTTGGGATCCCATTAGGCAATTGACTCCCAAAGCCAAGTCCTCTTCTATTGCTACTATTGTTTTCCTGTAGCCATGTCAAAGCATCAGATGATTTATTTCATTTACATGTTCTATCTAGTTCATGCTTGACATTACCAAGTTCCTCCTTCAAAACTCTTATCTGTTCATCCTTCTTATACAACTCATCTTTTAACTTACCTACATTTTCTTCTAAGGTGAGTTGAGAGTTGACAGTTGTCTTCTTACTAGTTCCTAGTTTCAGTTTTAGATTTTCAGATTTTAACTCTAGGACATTTGTTTCAAGTGGATGAACCTGTTTCTTCAAGACAGTATTTTCACTCACAGTGTCACTGACTCTAAGTTCCAGGTTTTTTCACTTTGCTTTTAAAATTACACACTCCTTAGATAGTTGATTCTTTTCCTTATTGATTACTTCAGATTCATCAATAAAGCCTAGCAATAATTCAAAGAGCTTTTCTTTGGACAAGAACTTAATCTTATCTTTGAGATGAAATATACTTACCTCAGATTCCTCATGAGACTCCTCGTCTGATTCCCCAATTTCCATAAGTGCTCTTTCATCTCCATCTCCATCTTCATCATATGACTCCTCATCTGAACTTTCTACCCAAGCAGCAACCATATCCTTTGTAGATGCTTTGTTTTTCTTGGGATGAAGTTGTTCCTTCTTCCGGACCTTTTCTTTTTCCATTCAACTTCCCACTGAGGGAAGTTCTTGATGTGATGATCGGTCTTTCCACATTTTTAGCAGCCCTCATTAGTAGTCTTCTTCGGTGCCCTTGCCTTGTTGTAGTTTCCACCTCTTGAGGAACCCTTTCCTCTCATAAGATATTTCTTGAAATCCTTGGTGATCATATCCATTTCATCTTCTTCCAGATCTGCTCCTTCAATGATTCTTAGTGCCAGACTGCTCTCCTTCTTGGGAGAATCCATATTCATTGTCTGCCTTCTAAGTTCATAGGCAGTAAAATTTCCAATTAGCTCATCCAGTTTGAGAGTTACAATGTTCTTGGATTCTTGAATTGCAGTGATATTGCTCTCCCAAGAGACTGGCAGAACTCTTGTCAAAATCTTCTCAACCTTGTCTTCCTCAAGAAGAGTCCTTCCAAGAGATTTCAGTTCATTTGTCGGTGTAGTGAACCTAGTTTACATCTCTTAAATGGTCTCTCCTTCCTTCGTAGAGAAATTCTCATATTGGGAATATAGTAAAGTGCCTCTGGATCTCTTTACTTGAGCAGTTCCTTCGTGAGATACTTGTAAAATATCCCAAATTTCTTTGGCAGTGGTTGGATTCTGCTGTACTCATATGGACCAAGTCCACACACAAGCCATTTCTTAGCTTTAGCATTCTTTTCCCACTTTCTCAAGTCTTCAGCAGTGCAGTCAGCTCTTGTCCTTGGCACATCTACTCCTTCAGCATTATTTTTCATGGTGGCCAAGGGACCATCAGTAACTATGTCCCACAGCTCATAGTCTTAACCTATAATGTGATCTCTCATCCTGTTCTTCCACCAGGAGTAGTACTGGCTATTGAAGAGTGGAGGCCTAGCAGTTGATTGTCCTTCCCAGTTCCCAGGTGGTGCACTCATCTTGATCTTTTCCTAAGGTGTTAGCCTCTTCAAGGATAACCTGCTCTGATACCAATTGATGTTCTAAACGTCAATGTCACACAAGAGGGGGTGATTTGTGTGGTGTCATATTTTCTCGTGCACTAGTTATAGAAGGACCAGGTTCTTCTATGTGTTCCAACATTTACTGTTTGCGGAATAATAAATACAGAAAATAAAGAACACATAGATTTTTACGTGAAAAACACCTGGCTCAAGAGGTGAAAAAAACCACAACCTACTTCCCAATAGGATTTTCTCAAAACTCTTTACTAAACCAGTGATCCAAACAGTATTTACAAAACTCTTTGTAAACCTAAGGATTACCTCTAATCTCGTTGTAGCAAACTAACCTCTAGCTATTTGCAACAAACTCCAAGTTAGCTATAACTTGAAACACACGGTACCTATTACAGACGCTTCTAGATAAAGCTGAAAAGGTACAAGTTGTAATCACCTATTACAAGTAAACTAGACTAATAGCCTGTTTGGCCAAGTATTTTTTTTATGCCAAAAGTACTTTTTTTGGCCAAAAGCACTTTTGGCCAAAAATTGAGGTGTTTGGCCAAGCTTTTGGAAGGAAAAAAAGTGCTTTTGAGGAGAAGCAGAAGTAGTTTTGGAGAAGCAAAAAAAGTAGCTTCTCTCCAAAAGCACTTTTCTGAGAAGCACTTTTGAGAAAAATACACTTAGAAGCAGTTTTCAAAAGCTTGTCCAAACACTAATTACTGCTTAAAAGGGTTTTTCAAATTAATTAGCCAAACACAAACTACTTCTCACCAAAAGCACTTTTTTAAAAAGTACTTTTGAGAAAAGCACTTCACAAAATAAGCTGATTTTAGAAGCTTGGCCAAACGGGCTATAAAAGACCACAGTTGGAACTGGTTCTTCTAGCTGGTTGAAGTAGCTTCAGAGTCGCACACTTAGATCTCACACGAAGTGCTTGCAAAATTGCCTCACTAGTTTTGCTCTCAATTCTTGCTTAATTTCTGCTTTTGTGTATACCTGTACAATAAGAATAATCTGCAATATATAGGATTAGTAGACAAGAGATTTACTAGATTTCTAATGCTACTCTTCCTTGGTGGAAGAGTTCTAGTTAATCTCAACTCCTCAAATCCTTCCTTATCTTTAATTTTGTTCTTACTGAATAAGGAGTCCTTCTCCTTATCATTTTGCAATCTTTTCGATCAAGAGATATCTCTTATCTCCCAGATTTCATTTATCTCCTTCATGTGCACTAACTCTGCATGTGTTTATGTCTCCTGTGATGGACATGGTTCATCTTTGAGTTCCTTTGTCAATATTCAAACCATTCAATTTCTTGGGCCAACAGTTACTCATAATAATTGATTTAGTAAACGAATTGCATTTTGTCCTAATTTAAATGCAATATGATAGAAGAGTTTGTTTCATGGCGTAAAATTCTTTACCATTTTTGTCTCTTCATACATTTTTTATTTTTTTAATTATGTCTTCAACACGCCCAAGATCTCTGTCTACTCTGCTATCATGTTAAAGTGTGAGATATCTCATCTAAAAGTTTAAGATGTTAGAGAGAACATACTTTTTATTTACTTAATTATGTCTCGACAATAATTAAGAAAGGATCAACTAAGGTTAAGTGCGTATATTCATTTGTTTAAAAAATAACAAATAATCTATAAAATGAAAAGTTACAACCCTTAATATAGTAGTACTAATTTCAGCACATAGTACCATAAAAGTTGTAAACTTCGCTACTTTAACGACAAAATAAAAACCTTTTTCTTTTTTATTGGGATGGTAAAAACATGAATTTCAGCAAAGAAGAAATACTAGAAGAAGCTGGTATAGTACTGGGATTAGAAATCCAAGGTGTGATGAATGAAGCAGTTTAATGCAGAGAATGTTAGAGAAAAAGCACATTAGCCAACAACATGAAACGTAACTTCATGATTTGTTATTTTTAACCCATATATATATATATATATATATATATATATATTGATGGTTCTTCTTTCTTTTTTACATCGTTATCTGCTCCATTGCTTTTTCTACTGAAAATCCGTTTAACATATCTTTTCTGCACAGAATTCAATCTACTCACCCAACCCCTAGTTCAACCCAAGAGACAGGAGATCAAGTAAAATACTTTCCGGTCCAAAATAAGTGATTTTTTAAGTATTTTTCTTGTGATCCAAAATAAGTAATTTTTTTAGATTTTAAGAATAAATTAATTATTTTATTTTTTATATTATTCTGGAATAAATAGTGTTGGAATATGTGTTAAGATTATTTATGTGGAATATTAAAGGTTAATATGATGAATTTCATTGTTAATTAATACTAAAAGGTAAATTCCTTAATCTGCGTTAAAAAAGTAAGTAGAAAAAGAATAATCCAAAATTTAGACGGACGTGCCAACTTTCATGCACACACATGTAAGGCCGTTGATTTAGAACTCTTACATTGCAATTTCATTGTTAAAATTAAAAATATGAATAGTTATTCTTTCTTTTCCAAATAATTAGACATTAATTTAAAAAATTAAACACTTCAACGAATATGCAGATTGGCAATTTAAGGTATCTTCACTTATGTTCCTCCAAACAAGTTACTATAACATACGCTTTCCGTTTACTTTTACTTGTCCAAAATGAACTTGGTACACCTCTTAAGAAATACTTTTTTCGGTCAAAATAAGTGATTTTCTGACCTTTTTCTTGTGGTCCAAAATAAGCGATTTTTTTATATTTCAAGAATGAATTAATTATTTTTTTCCTACATTGCCCTTGGAGTAAATAGTGTTGGAGTATTTATGTGGGATAGTAAAGGTTAATATGGTCAATTTCATTGCTAATTAATGCTAAAAGGTGGATTTCTTATCTGCGTGAAAACAAGTAAAAAATCACTTATTTTAGACTAGAGGGAGTAATTAATAAAGCATATATTTTTACCATAATACCCATAATAATAGTAGCATTTTATGAAGTCTTGAAAAATTATTTGGAGAATGAGTAGCTAATGATAATGGTAAAACCGAAAAAAGAATTTAGTTTTCTCTTAATTTTCTAAAATTAACGAATAAAAGTGAAAATTTATTTTTAATATAGTAAAAAAATAAAAATAAAATGGAGGGAGTAATTTTGGCAGCCTAGCTAGAAGTACAACTTTCGAACTTGTCAGCTCCCAACAAAAAAGAAAGGAAAAAAATAAAAATCGAATATTGAAAATTAAAGTGATCTTAATACATGAAATTAGGGGATTAATTAATTAAGTATTTTCTGTTGGGGAGAGAGAAAGAGAGGAATCATTGTATAGCTTAAGATGCTGTTAATATTGTATGTGTGATCCTAGGCATCGCTGATCCATAGAAATCTCATCTTATATTCGTAACTAAGGACTACTACCAAGTTTTATTCCACCAATTTCATTGTGGTTACATATATAATAATTTTAAGTGTAATTACTTGAAATAAATTGCCTGCCACACCTCAGTAATCCACATGGTGCTTTTCTACCCTGTTTCTCATAATGTTGTCAAAAATTTAATTATATTATGTCAAATTAAAAACAATAAAAATAAAAGTTGCTGCAGGAGTTGTTGCAGAAGCAGTGGTATAGCAATTGATTTTCATTGTTTTAGATTATTTGCAGCTGGGAATCAACTAATCAAATTAAACAACTGTTTTCCCTTTTTATCTTCTAATGTAATTTTAATCAGTAATCACATGCCTCTCTTGTGCCTCATCCTGCACTTTCTTTTCTTTTTTTTCTTTTTTTTATCCAACTAAGTTCCCTTTCTATATTGTTAGTACAGCTTTTGCTACCAGAGACTAGCTAAGGCTATACCATTCACCTCAACTCCAAGCATATACGCCTAAGTTTTACGCTTTTTTTTTTATAATAGTATAGTGTCACCGCCAGCTTGTTCGCACTTCGACTAATTTTATTAGGTACCTACTATAGTAACTCTATCCACCAAGACTTGAACAGGTAAAAAAAAAAAGTTTATATATTTTTGCCTCCACTAAAATTTGAATTTGAGACCTAGTTTTATGCTTATTGATAAGCAATAATATATAAGTAGAGCTAGGACATGCATGAACCTAGGGTTTTCGTTGTTTCATATCTTGGTCAACTAGTTATGCTAGAATGATGGTTATTGTATTTTCCCAACCAGTTCTAGTACATTTCAGCTCCTCCAAAACAAATTTTCTATAAAAACTAATGGTACGCCACATAAATTATAATACTTATATTAACTTCATTTTCAAGCTTTATTTTCACTCCCTCTTTCTCTTACCTAGGTCGTCCTCCACTTATCACTAAGATATATATTGTACTCCTACATATAATTTGCTTTGATAAACTGAATTTGTAAAATATTTGGCTTTTAAAAAATAAAAATAAAAGGTCATTTACTATTCACTTTTTCCAAATTGTTCTACTATTGCTGCTCCAATTAGTGGAGTTAACTAAGTGAGTTGAAGAAAGAGATACAGAATAGTTTAGGCAAATACTCTAAAATTACTAATGTAAAAAAATCTTAAAACCGGATAATAGAAATATTTAAGCAAATGTATTGTGACCTAATTAACCAATGTAGTGTCTAAAAATCCCCTCATAATCCACCGTCCAAGAAAAGGATGATATGGTGAAGATCAATGCTATTAAATGGAAAGGCACGTGGTAGGGAGCTTTTTCTCCTAACGGGGTTCTACGCGGTACGAATCCAAATATAATCGGACTCTAATACGATTACCGAACACTGGATGAGAACCAAAAAAAATGGAAAGGCACGTGTGTAGGGCAAAGCCTATGGGATACATCGACAATACCAGCAAAGAAGTTGAAAAATGGTTGGCATAGACTAAGAGCAACAATAACGTAGTAACAGTATTAATATAGAGTTCTCCAAAGCATACAAAATCCACCATTATTTAGGTATATCTTCAACGTTACTCTTAAGTAATCTAATCAACTTCAAAATTCCAAATTGCCCACTGACCCCCTTTTTTTTTTTTTTGGG